>APFE031681675.1:140649-192457 GCA_000404065.3 Pinus taeda | reverse complement strand
TGTCTTAATTGTTTCAACTTTATTTTGTTGGCAAACCAAACATTCCACCACAAACTTTTGAATATCTGATTTAAGTCCCTCCCAAAAAAATTCCTTCTTAACCCTATGGTAAGTTTTTAAAAATCCCGAGTGCCCTCCTAAGGGAGAAGTGTGAAATTCCATAAGAATATTTTGTTTTAGCTGGGAATCCTTACAGAGCTATAAGCGATCTTTATACCATAATGAATCATTTTGCGAGCTAAATGTATCCGACGTATTGGAATCTTGTTGTAACTTTCGAATAAGTGCCCACACTTCTTCGTCATTCTTCCATTCCTCCCTTGCTTCATTTATCCAATCTGTTTGGATAATAGAAATGGCACACAACAATGCTTCCACATCCTCATCCTTTCTTGAGAGTGCATCTGCCACCAAATTTTGCTTCCCTTTTTGTAGATGATTTCAAAGTTCATAACCCAACATCTTTGTGACCCACTTTTGTTGCTCTTCAGAGGATAATCTTTGTTCTAAAAAGTATTTAAGGCTATCATGATCTGTTTTTACCTTGAAGTGTCTTCCCATTAGGTAGGGTCGTCATTTCTTAAGTGCATGGAGTATTTCCAACATTTCCTTCTCATAAATAGCTTTGTGTAAAACTTTCCCTTGATTGATTGGACGACTTTCAAAAGCAATGGGTCTTCCATCTTGCATTAGAACAACACCAATTCTATTTCCTGAAGCATCACATTCCAGAATAAATGTTTTTGTGAAGTCTGGTGTAGCTAAGACCGGTGCTTGGCACATTGCCTCTTTAAGATGTTCAAAGGCCTTTGTTGCTTCCGGAGTCCATGAAAATGCATCCCTCTTCAGTAATGTTGTTAGAGGTGTTGCTATTCTTCCATAATTCTTAACAAACTTGCGATAATACCCTGTCAACCTGAGAAATCCTCGCAGATGCTTTATGGATATGGGGATTTTCCATTCCTTAATGACTTTAATTTTTCTAAGGTGTACCTTAACACCTTCATGAGATACAATATGACCCAGATATTCCACCTCTTTTACTCCAAAGAAGCATTTGGAACTTTTTGCATATAATTGTTTCTCCTCCAATAGTTTGAGCACCCTGTCAACATGTTGAACATGATCCTTCCAAGACTTGTTGTAGATTAGTATATCATCAAAAAATACTAACCCAAATTTTCTAAGGAAGGGTTTGAAAATGGAATTCATCAAACCTTGAAATGTAGAAAGTGCATTGGTAAGGCCAAAAGGCATGACCAAAAATTCATAATGACCCTCATGAGTTCTAAATGTTGTTTTCAGAATGTCTTTAGCCTTCATTCTGATTTGATGATATCCTGAATGAAGATCCAACTTGGTGAAGTAAATTGATCGAAGCAATTCATCCAATAATTCATCAATGACATGAATAAGAAATTTATCTTTAATAGTGAGCTTGTTGAGCTCCCTATGATACGAACAAATGCACCATGATCTATCCTTCTTGTGCACCAATACTACTGGAGCAGAGAAAGAACTTTGACTAGGTTGAATTATACCAGCATCTAACATTTCTGCAGCCATATGCTCAATTTCACTCTTTTGGGCATAAGGATATATGTATGGCCTGATGTTTGGAGGAACACTTCCTAGAAAATGAATAGCATGATCTTGATCACAAATAGGTGGGAGGCCTTTGGGAGTCTCAAATACCTTTGAATGATTGTCTAGGACTTTTCGGAGATCTAGAGAAATAGATGATTTCAAAGTGGGAACCTCGAGTGAACATAATTGTGAAATTACGCCTCTTTGTTCTTTCTTTAGAAGCTTTGTCATTCTATTAGAGATGATTGTCTTTCCTTGTTTCCCTGTGATACCCCTTAATTCAACTTTCTTTCCTTCCGAAGAAAATTTCATGAAAAGTTCTTGAAAATTAAAAGCTATTGTACCCAAGGATTGTAGCCATTGGACTCCTAGTACAACATCAGCACCACCCATTGGAATGGAAAGCATTGGGCTATTCAATACATATTCTCCCATGGATAGCTTGATATTATGGCACTTTACAGAGCAATTTATGGCTCCTCCACTTGCAACCATCACTTGACACTCTGGTGCTAGATATAGGAAGCAATTCAATTCCTAGGCTATCTTACAATGAATAAAATTATGGGTACTTCCTGAATCAATCAACACTATTACCTTTCTCTTCTTGATATTTACTTCTATCTTAATAGTTTGACGAGTGGTAATTTTGTCTAATGCATTACAAGATATTGTCGGATTAATTTCTTGATGCTCAATGTGATCTTTCACTTCTTGGACCTTTTTCTTCTTGATATGTCCTTCTACCTTAAGAGTTTGAGGAGTGCTAATTCTTGCCAATGCTTTACAAGATATGGTTGGATTTATTTCTTCTTTCTCTGGGGTGGGTTCTTGGTGTATATCCTCTTCTTTTGATATTTCTTGATCCTTTTCTTCCTCCTCTTCACAATCAATGTAAAATAATTTCTTCTCAACACATTTATGACCTTTAATATATTTGTTATCACAATTGTAACAAAGCCCTTTTGCTCTTTTTTCTTCCAATTGCTCTGGTGTCAACCTTGTAGGTTGTGGAAGGCTAGGAGAAACAACACTTACATATTTATAGTTGTGAGGGGTAGACATGCTTGTTGCCATAATTTTTCTTTCCACTTTTCTTTCCAACCTGAATGCCTTCTCCAATGAATCAGGTTCCCAAAGACAAACCTCATGTTGAATGTTATCCTTTAAAGACACGATGGAGATATCAATCCTCTGGTTCTATGGAATATCATTTTCCCTTATATTCAATTTTTGAAAGTCCTCAATGTGCTCTGCCATTGACCACTTTTCTTTGAGATTTATCAATTGGCTAAATAAGGTGTTGCTCTTTGTATCCTCATAATGTGCTATCAATTCCTCCATGAAAATTGACCATGTAACAAGTGGTTTACTAGAAAAAATCCCTTTATACCACAAAAATTGACCCGATTCTAAATATGAAGATGCAATACGTACCTTTTGTAATAGTTGCACCTCATGTAGATCAAAATATTGCTCCATCTGTAGTATCCAATTTACCAGACCCTTGCCATCAAACTTCCTCATATCACCTTTTCTTGATTTTAGGAGCTTGGTCTTGAAACGACTGTAACTCCCTAATTTGAGATTTCCAAGTTCTGAAATTTCATCCTACAATAGCCATCTACATTTTCTTTCTAACCCCACAAGTCTGATCAAGATTGGATTCTGTAAGGAAGAGTTATGCCAAATCTCCCATGATGACCTAATTATAGATTGGTTCAGTAGAGCGCACTTGTACGAAGTGGCACGTATCACTGTTTCAACTTTAAGATCTGAAAAATATACACAGAAAACTACAATCCGTCCTCTTTCTGTGCCTTCTTACGAAATTTCAATCTGATGCTCAGAGAGAAAGTTATGACAATTTTTCCAAGGTCACCTATTTATAATATAATTTGAGAGTCTACAAAACCCCTAACTTCCTCTTATTATATCTCTGAAAATATAGGGAGACAAGATCTTAAATTTGGACCCGAGCTTCACCATGATTTCTGTTCAAATGGCTTTTAATTTTAGAGTCTAAACCTTTGTAGAAAAAATATTATAGTGAAACTTCTACGATGACTTGTTTGAGATGAAATTCTGGTGCTTGCAAAAACCTTAACTTCCTCAGATCATATCTCCGAAAATATAGCGAGACAAGATCTGAAATTCGGACCCGAGGTTCAAACCAATTTCTTCTCAAATGAGTTTTTGTTTTAGCTTCTGAAACTTCGTAGTGAAAAAGTTATACCGAACATTACATGATGACCTATTTGGAGTAGCGAAACCCTAGAATCCAAAGTTCTGATACTAAATGTTATGAAACCAGCTCACCAAAAGATAGAAGAGATAGATCAACACCCTAGAAATAAGCCTCTTCGAGGGGGAAACCTCCTTTACATTACACAAATGAACAATTCTTTGATGATAAAAATGACAAGACCTCCTTTCTATATATAGGAGTCTAAGGGGTCATAATATAATCAGAGCCGACATAACAATAATAATGTAAGGGCACAATAATAACAATAGTGGGCTTCTATGGGGTACAATAATAACAATATGGGGACTACATGGACAAAACGATATAATAAGGGGGTTGTACTAATAACAATAAGGGGTTAGACTAGTAGTATAAGGACCAAACACAGAAGTACACAATGATTTCTAGGGGAACCCAATTAGGAAAAACCTCTCAAGATTCTTTGCATTAATCAGTTGAATAAAGAAACTATTACAATTGCTTGCTCTAGCTCTGAGCACAACCTGTAAAAGAATAAATGTATTCTTTGTTTAATGAGAAACATAAGCCAACACTTAGACAATTATCTTCTCATCTTGACTCTTATTTCCTTGCACAATCCTTGAGGAAATTAGCTCCTAAGAGATAGGAATTTCCTCCTGTGTTTTGCTCAATTCCCAATGATTGATCTTATGACTTCATGCAACAATTGTACACTCAAACTAGTATACAACTCATGTTACACTACCTTGTCATCTCCACTTTAGCTGAGAAATTCAAATTCCATGCATGCATTAGCTATTTTGGTTTGATTGATTAGTTAATTGGCAAATCTATGAGTTAGAATATTGTCCCAATGCACAACTGACCGTAAATTAACTCTATCAATAGTTAGATGTCATTTAATTGAATATAACTAAAAATAAATGAGCTAGATTGCTAAAATTTAGCAATCACACACACATGATTGAACTCCAAGCCCACTCACTCGAATTTACTGAGCTAACTAAGTGACATGATCCATGTCACACTAGTCAACTACCTCCAAGTTGTTCTGCTGATGTGAAATTCAATTACTCAATTTGAAAAAGGCTAAAGTAAAATTGAGCCTTTCCTGCTACATTTTTTCAATGCTCCCTCTTAGAAGAAAGGGATTTTTCACCACCCTTATCCTACACCTATGGAATTTGAATTTACCTCTTGAAAATCCCTCTGTCAAGATGTCAACATCTTTCTCCTCAGTTGGAATGTAATGTAGAAGCATAATTCTCCTCTCCACACAGTCCCACAAATGATGATATTGGATATCAATGTGCTTTGACCTATCATGAAATACTAGATTCTTGGAGAGCTTAATGGAACTATGATTATCACAATATATCATTATTGGATCCATCCCCTAACTAAAAAGACCCGCAAGTATTTTCCTCATCCATATGGCCTCACATGTTGTGCCACTTGCAACCATGTATTCAGCCTCTACTGAACTGAGTGCCACATACCTCTGCTTCCTACTATACCAAGAAATGGATGTGGACCCAACACTAAAAATAGCACCTGAAGTACTTTTTCTATCTAACAAACTCCCCCGCCCAATCCACATCAGTGAAGCCTTGAAGCTTCACTCCTTTTGTCCTGTTGTACCATAATCCATACTCAGTAGTGACTCTAAGGTACTATAACACATGCTTTTTTCCTTCCAATACAACTTGGTAGGCCTCACGATAACTTGACTCAATCGATTTACTGCATAGCACATGTCAAGTCTTGTGTTCACAAGATACATCAAAGACCCCACAATATGCCTATAAATGGTAGCATCAACCTCTTAACCTAAAGTGGCATTCTCCTTCCTCTAGTTTGTAGCTAGAGGTGTGTCCATAGGCTTACAATTATCCATGTAAAACCTCTGAAGTGTTTCAGAGGCATACTTCCCTTGAGATAAACAGTTCACCATCACCTTGCCATACTTCCAGCCCAGGGAAGTAATGCATTAACCCATGTTTTTCATCTCAAATTCCCTTGCAAGATCCTCCTTTCAAGAGAGGAAAATCAACTCCTCATCACTTGTCAATATTAAATCATCAACATACAAAAAAAGAATAAGAAACTTGCCATCTACCACAATGTGATAGAGGTTCGCATCTACTTCACATTTGGTGAAGCCCAATCCATTGAGATAATTGTCGATCTGAGTGTACCATGCTTAGGGAACTTGTTTGAGACCATACAATGCTCTCCCGAGTCCACACACATATGAATCTCGATCATATGTCTCAAATCCTTCCAGATGATCTATACAAATTTCCTCCTCAACAGCACCATTGAGAAAGGTGATATTCACATCCACGTGGTGAATTTTCGACCCCATCTACATAACTAATGCTAGAATGGATCTGATTGAGGAATATCTTGAAACTGGTACAAAATTTTCCTCATAGTCCACTCCCTCTACATGAGAGAATCCTTTGGACACAAATATGGCCTTGTACTTCTCGATGCTCCCATCAGTTACATGCTTCACTTTGTAGATCACTCTGGAACCAACCATTGATTTCCCTTCTAGTCTCAGCATCACCTCCCATACACTATTATTCATTATGGATTCATATTCTTCCACCATGGAATCAACCCAAATAGGTTAAGAAACTGCTTCCTCAAACGAAGAAGGCTCTTTCTCAATGAGCTCTATCATGAGAGCCATGTAACTAGTGTACCTCTCAGGTGACCTCTTTTGCTTGCATACTAATGTAAGGGGGGCCACATTCTCCCTACCATCCTGCAAAAATCTATCAGATTCTCTGGTTCTCTTTCTCCCCTCTCTGGAAGATTTTGGTTGAGTGGGTGCCTCCACTTTGCCTCTTGTCTGCTCTATTGGATATGGCTACTCCACAACCCACTGAAGCTCATCTTGAGGCTCCTCCTTTGGAGCTAGAAGCTCCTGCTCCAGTGGGATACTTAGCTCTCATTATAGAGAGTATCTAATAGCCTTGTTCTCATCTAACTCGATATATCTCCTCACAACTGTCATCCTTAGTGAGGGTAAATACACCTAGTAATTGTGTGGAGTTTTGGTGTATCCTACAAAAACTCCCAACTTTGTTGTAGACTCAAGTTTCTTCCTCGAACCCTTGGAGACGTGACAATAAAATGAAGCTCCAAAAATTATGAAATGAGACACATCAAGCTTTCTCCCGAAGAAAAATTCCTCAAGTGTGATCATGCTAAGTATTATGTGAGGACTCTAGTTATGCAAGTAGTAGTTATGCAAGTAGATTGTGGCGTTGCATGGTTCTACCCATAGATGTAATGGAAGCCCATTGTTGTCTTGTTGGGGCCTGACCCAGGTTTAGAGTTAATTAGTCAAACAAATCCCATTACTTCTAGCCCTTTCAGCAACAGTCCGCGGTTCGCGGACTGAGGTCTCACCCGAGGTAGTATGGGAGGGTGCTACAACTAGGTTTCTGCACCCTGGAGATACTTGATGAGGTCAACTGGTTTGTGCGCAGCTTGCTTCATGCACTTCCCTGATATTTGGCCCTCGCACAACGCTTACTCAGGGCTGAATATTGCGCTCTGTGTTATTACCCTAGATCTTATGTGTATGTTCAATATTAGTTCGTTAAGTTCCTTAGGTCATATTTAGCAACATAAACCATTCATACAGATGAGCACAATAAATAAACCATATAATTGTAAATAATAAAAATCAAGAATTAACCCAAGAACAGATACATAGAATTAGAATCAAACTTCTCTTTATTATTTCCTTCTTCGGTTACAGAGTCGACTCCGCCCTACGCACTCAGCTGCAGGGGTCTATGCACTCAGTTGTGGACTACTAGGCCTCTACACACTTAGTTGCAGAGACTTATCCTACTCTACGACCCAAAACACTTTTACACACTTAGACTTGCTCTCTATTCCTCATCAAATCATTCCATCCATTTATACATTTCCATGGTTCCTAGACCATGGGTAGGCGAACATTACATCACAACCCTAGGGCGGACAACCTTATGACTCTATCCTACTTTCACACCCCATGCCCGTAATTTGCAGACCTTTAAAACAAAATTCGGTTACAACTTGGGCTTTAAGCCCCAAAACACGCCTCGAGGGGGGATTTCATGCCCAACAGGCCCCCAACACAAACATCATGACTTTCCCTCAAGTCACTTTGTCGGTGCAGTGATCTTGGCACGAAGTTCCTCCAATTGTCCTCGAACTATGCTGATGTTAGCATCGCACTAAGCTGCTACTTGCTGAATCTGTTGCATCCTCTATTCTGAGACCTTCGTGCTTGAATTGTTCCCATACATCTATACCGGTATATGTTTATAGACTTACGCCATTGTCTGGCTCCTTGGAGCGCAAAGACTTGTGCTTCTTCCGGCTAATCAGATAGTCAGCCCGGCGTGTAGGGCTTCAAGCGACTACCATTCACTTTGCCTAGGAAGGGTTCTCCATTTAGTTTAACTAGTTGGACCGCACCTCCATCTGTGACCTCCTTAACCACATATGGTCCCAACCAATGCATTCGGAATTTTCCCGGAAATTTTTCAAACTTACTGTCATACAACAGCACTAATTCATTTACCTTGAATGTGTGCAACTTAATATGGCGATTGTGCTAGGCCATTTCACATTGCTTTTGTACCTGCTGATGAAAACCAACCAAGAACCGTTCCTCCTCAAGCTCTTCCAATTGCACGAGCCTTTCTTCTAGAGCTTCACAGTCCATCATGCCTATGAGCACTATTATGCATAGAATAGGTGTGATATATTCCATCAGCATTATAACTTCCATGCCATAAACTAACCAAAAAGGTGTTTGTCCCATAAGTTTCTTGCACATTGTCCTATAAGCCCATAGAACCGCTGGTATGCACAGGTCCTAGTCAGTGTGTCTCACATGGCAGATTATGTTCAGCAATTCGCACACTTTGTCAAAGGCTTTTACGCAGATAATATTTGGCACGCTTGGTCTTATCATACTTCGTCATTCGTGCCTTTGTCTCACCCACTCTTGCTTATTTCTCCCAATTCCTGTCGCGAGGACAGTGTGCGTTCATGCAGGTTGTGTACCATATCACTGTACCCATCTGGAGAGGTGGGCACACAGGCTGTTTCATCCATCATAGTTGGCTCCCATCTGTATCTGAGGCTTTCCAAATCATATGAGCATTATTCTTCTACAGTCGCGCCAGTTCCCAAAACTTCTTTGATGCATACCCCACCATCTTGTGGGCGTAATGTGTAGTGCCCATTTGAGAGCATTGAACCGTTGTTGTTCTGACACCTCGCTTTCAAATTTGTTTAGGAATTCATCCACCACTGTCAATTCGTCATACATAGGTGGATCCTTTGCCTCTATTACTACACATCGTAGTCACTTTATCATCATGTTACAATTGAGTGTGGTTACCTCGTGCAACTGATTCTGCCATCGTTCTATTTCCTCATCCGAATCTTATGTGCAGGAGCTTTCGTGCTCCCACGAAATCTTGCCATCCACTGTAGGATTCACCCAATCCTGTTCCTGAGTTGTTATCTCATAGATACAGTATAGATCGTCATCGCTCTTGTTGTCATGCACTGGCTCTGTGTAGTGCGATCCTTCTGCAGGGTCTAAAGGTACCACTACGCGCAATGACTTTTTCTCAAAAATCATTTTGTGCTTCTTTAGATTTATCACTCCATTCATATTAGTAGCCCAATCTAATCCTAGTAGCATGTGATATGGATTGTTGTCATCAACAATCTATATCACCTCAAAATCTGCAAGCATGCTCACACCTTCGATATCTACCATTATCCCTTGCAATCTTCCCATCGGTAGGATCTTTTGTTGGTTCACCATTCACAATTGAATAGGAGACCATTGAAATGTGGGCTTGCCCATGCGCTCCCATGTATGTTTTGGTAGTACGTTCACGTCTGATCCTAGATCCAAAATCACTTGATCCATTTTATATTCCCCTATTTGCGCAATCAATCTCATCTCCCTTCCTATTCATGTTGTGTGCTTCTCGAGCTTCCAAACTGCACACAGTTCCCCTGATCTAGCACATCTAGTGATGAGCTCTTGCAGTCCTTTCATAGCCTTGCTGTCATGCAACAGCTTCATGCATGTCTCCAGAAAGATATTAAGCATTGATGGGTCCATCTCCGGTTCTATTTTGTCTTTGCTACCTGAAGTGGAGACCTTCGTGAAGCTCTTCTTAGCTTCCATGAATGTCTCCTTCGTGCACTCCAAGTCGAACTCTGGTTCCTTTGTTGGAGCCTTGCGAACCCAAGTACTATCTTCTGGCTTCTTACCTTTGTCATCTCCTGTCATGATACCACTTCGAAGTACGATGTTTACATTCGGGCCCTCCTCGCCCGACTCAGACCTCATCATTTGCAGTTTCTTAGGTGGGGGAGGCTGGAGTATTCCTTTATCGCGTGACCTCGTTATCAGTGTGGGGCAGTCCTCCGTCTCATGATGAAACTGGGTACAATGTAAACATGAGGTCCTAATCGAATTTGTACAATCGCGAGCATAATCCCCTGGTCCTCCGCAATTGTAATAGATCAACTGTCCGCGACCCCTTCCTAGTCCCATTCCACCTCAACCTCGTCCACGCCCCTGAAATCCAGTGTACACCATCCCTACATTTTGATCAAGGGCTCATGTTTTGATCTGAACCCTGTAGGTAGGAGTCTGATCCATCATCAGTTCATAACTTCTACAGGTACGCTCATCATGGCCTACTGACCTACATAAATTACAGAATAATTGCTAGGACGTCTACGTATACTTCTGTAATAGATGACAGTTATCTATAGCATGCCTTCCTCCTATCTGGAAAATCGCGCACCACAACGTAGGCACCGCGCTTGGCCCGACTTGTGCCTCTGGTCTCAATGGCATTGGCCTTCCTCCCACTAGGTAGTTCGCGAAGACTAGACAATGGCCCTTGTCATGCCCCTGACCCTTGCATTTTATGCACCATACCTCCTCGCACGCCTCTGGCCGAGTTTTCCTATCTCGTTTCAAGCTCTACATCTCGAGACATAAATTTTTCAACTACCCGTGGATCTATTGCACTCCCAGGCTAGGATCCTGTATCGAGGTCTCGTACAGCCTCATTGCAATCTCCAAATCTTTGACCTGAGTAGATAGCTTCTGTTGTGATAGCGCAGTCCTTAGATGCAGCATTAGTGATGCTATAAACCATGCACCATGCTGCCCATTCGTTAAGGTCATGTTGGCTTCACAAATCATACCCTTCAGCCTTTGGTCCAGCTCCCAGGGGGTCTCACCTGGAAGCATTGTGATTTCCTTAAATATGATGATTGACTATGTCTCTTATTTTGGTCTTCTAAATTCCTTGTTTAGCGTAGCTTCGATATCCGTGATCCCTGCATTTGGATTGTCATTAGAATGATTGATGTACCATGTCAGTGTGTGATCCTGCAAGGCACTAACCAGTGTTTCCTTCTTGATATTATGATCTGTGACTCCTTGCGCTTCCCATACAACCTTTACTACAAACCAAAATTGGTCCAAATCTTCATTTCCTACTGCTCTGAATACTGGTAACTTTATTGCGCTCGCCATATTAAATTGTGGTGGTGGCGGAGGTGGTGTGGGCGAAGATGGGGGTGAAGATGGTGAAACTACTGGTGGTGTAGGCGGGGGTGGTATGGGCGGAATTTGTTGCCTTATCAGACTGATTGCACTCCTTGGTGAAACCTTCGCGAGCTCTTCCTCACTTTCTCGTTGCGGTGAAATTAAGGGGCTAGTTTCTATCTCTGCACTACCTTTGTTTCTATAGATCCTCCCACTTCGCATAGCCCCAAACATCAATTTATTCACATAACCTAATTTTCACATAGTAGCATTTTAATCCATGTGCACAAAGATTTAATGTACTTACCTCGTGGTCCTTTGAGGAAGCGTCATTCCACCTCGCTATATCTGACTGAAGTATCTACCGTGAACTCAGTGATAAACCCTCCTATAATTCGATCGATCCAATGGTCCAGAGCACGCGCAATCTTATCTTCTGATGCTTCTAGTCTGCGCACCAACTCGGGAGTCCACACAATCGGTTTGTCGAGCCTACACCTTCCTTGACTATCTCCTAGCTTCACGAACCACTCATACAATTCAGAGGGGAAGGATGCAAAGAAAAATTTGTGGATTTCCATATATAAGTAACACTCTAACCATTGTTCCTTCGATACTCACGGATTCCTATTTTCCTGCACCACGAACTCGTGAATATTTTTGTCCAACCACCTTTCATTTTATTTCTTTGTCAAATTCCAGTGACACAACATCAGACATCTCTTATGTATATCCCGGTCCTGACAACGGAACCATTTGTTGGCTTGTTGGGGCCTAACCCTGGTTCAGAGTTACTTATCCAAGCAAATCCTGACCTGAAGTAGTATGGGAGGGTGCTAGAACTAGGTTTCCACACCATGGAGATGTCTGATGAGGTCAACTGGTCTGCGCGCAACTTGCTTTACACACTTCCCTAATATTTGGCCCTCACACAGCCCTTACTTAGGGCTGAATATTTTGCTCTGTATTATTACCCAAGATCTTATGTGTATGTTCAATATTAGTTTGTTAAGTGTCTTACGTTATATTTAACAGCATAAACCATTCATACAGATGCATGCAATAAATAAACCATATAATTGCAAATCATAGCAATCAAGAATTAACCCAAGAATAAATACACAGAATTAGAATTTAACTTCTCTTTATTATTTCCTTCTTCGGTTACAGACTCAACTCCTCCCTATGCCCTTAGCTGCAGGGATTTGCGCACTCAACTACGAACTACTAGGCCTCTGTGCACTCAGTTGCAGAGCCTTCTCCTACTCTACGACCCAAAACACGCTTACGCACTTAGACTTGCTCTCTTTTCCTCATCAGATCATTCCATCCATTGATTTTATGTCTTTTACAACCTAGAGCCTTGCTCTATTTTTACACTTCCAGGGTCCGTGGACCATGGGTAGGTCGACATTACATCACAACCCTAGGGCGGACAACCCTATGACTCTATCCTACTTTCGCACCACGCACCCATAATTCGTGGAGCTTTAAAGCAAAATTTGGTTACAACTTGGGCTTTAAGCCCCAAAACATGCATTGCGAGGGGGATTCCATGCCTAACACCTCTGATCATGTAACATGGCCCTTGCTACTCCCACTATGATTTTGTTCTTCCTTTCATCTACCCCATTCTTCTATGGGTTATGGGTTGCTATTAGTTCTCTTTGAACATCTTCTTTGGCACATAAATCCTTAAAGGCATTTGAAACAAATTCACCTTCATTGTCACTCCTGAGAGCCTTCACCTTCTTCCTAACCTCCTTCTCAACCAATGTCTTGAATTCAAAATTTTTTGAGAAAACTTCATCTTTCTTCCACATGAAGAAGAACCAACATTTTCTAGTGAAATCATCAATAAAAATAACATAGTACTTATGTTTTGCTATCGAGGATGTAGAAAAGGGTCATCAAACATCAGATTTGACTCGCTCCAAGTTTTCATTTGCTCTATTATCTCGGTAATGGAAATTGGATTTGACATATTTCCCTAATTTTTAATCTTTGCAAACATGCTGCTGGTCAAGGGAGCCTTTAGGGAGAGTGATGGTAATTTTCTACATGATTTTTAAGGAACCATGGTATATATGACCCAATATCTTGTGCCAAAGTTCTCCAACATCTTGACTCTGCAATTTTTCAACCTTGCTACTCAATGTAATGAAATATCCCACCTCAAGTTTGTATAGGTTCTTCACTCGAACCCCAATTTGATTCACTTACCCAATAGCTACGTGTATTAGAAAGGCTTTCCCTTTACTAAAAAATAACATCATAGCCTCCATCCTCCAATACTGTGACAAAGATCAAGTTCTTCTTTAACCCAAGTACAAAAATTAACATCTTTGAGGTGAAGAGGGGAGGATTTCTTCCTCTCAAAGGTGATAGTACAAATTCTTGTAGCATTTTACCTCTCATCATCCCCCATTTCGATATGCATCTGGAGATCCTTCTCCTCCAAGCTACTGAAAAACTCCTTGCACCCTGTCATATGGAACGAGGCACTAGAATCAAGGTACCACACACTCCCCATAATAATATTGGTCATGCATGCTATTAGGGTGAATTCTAATTTGTATTATGAATCCAATGATTCACCTCCTACTCCTCGTGAAGGATTCTTGTTATACTTCTTGTGTAGACATTTTCTTGCATAGTGCCCATATTCGTGGTAGTGGAAACGATTTATCTTGTTCAATTCTTTCTTCTTGCCATTATTTTGGATGAGTTTAGGTTTTCTTTCGGTCTTCTCCCTTTTTCCCTTCTTCCCCTTTCCAACCAAAGAAAAATTGTCTTCATCCGCTGCTCTAGATGAAGTTCCATCGCTCATATTTCTCCTAAACTCTTCTTGAACCAAATCGAATCAAAACCTTTCCCAATTCAGTAATTTTTCCCTTCCATTCACAAAGTCCTGACATATATGCTAGGAATTTTGAAGATTAGAAGAGCGAGGCTCACTAGATCATTTTCTACAACATTCACCCCAACCCCTCCAAGCTTAGCACAAACTTGAGTAAATCTAGAGAGATACCACAGAATGACATCATTCTTTTGCATCCTTATGTTTCGAAGTTTGTCTTTCAGAGCCAATTTTCTATGGTCACTGTTATTTTCAAATAGCTCAGTCAATGTCTTCAACATAGAAAATGGTGTCTCTTTCCCATGGATATTTGAGACCACATGGTCTCTCACACCTTTGATAAGAATTATCCTAGACTTTGCAACATACTTCTTCCATTGGGCTAATTGTTGTGCATCAAACTGTTGGGTTTTTGCAATGTTATTTTTAACATATTTTAACACAACATTATCATTGAGCACTACTTCCATGTGATCCTTCCAGGCTATGAAATTCCAGCTACCCTCTAGGGTATACTCCAATCTTAGTTCGTTGATAGACATTCTCCCGAATCTGAAGAAAAAATTGTTGCACTGAAGCTACAAAATTGAAATTCCTGAAAGACAAGTTCGATATACTGTTTCTAATGTGATTTCATGGCTCTAATACCATGTACAAATTTGATAGAAATTGCAACTTCTGAAGATTTCAAACTGAAAAACAAGAGACACAATTCTATTCAATTGATCTGTGAAATGGAAATCACAATTTAGAACAACATGCATAGATATGCAATAAGAAAAACCAAAAGTACACAATGATTTATAAGGGAACCAAACTGGGAAAAACCCCTCAATCCTCTTTGCATTAATCATTTGAATATAGAAACTATTACAATTGTGTGCTCTAACTCTGAGCACAACCTGCAAAAGAATAATTATTTTCTCTGCTGAATGAGAAACTCTAGCCAATACTTAGCCAATTATCTGCTCATGTAGCCTCTTATTTCCTTTTCCAATCCTTGAGGAAATTAGCTCCTAAAAGATAGGAATTTCCTCCTATTTTATTGTGTAATTCCCAAAGATCTATCTTTTGACTTCATGCAACAAATGTACACTCATACTAGTATAAAACTCCTATTACACTGCCTTGTCATCTCCACTTCATCTTAGCAATTCAAATTCCATGCATGCATTATTTGTTTTGGGTTGATTAATCAATTAACTGACAGATCTCTAAGTTATATTGTTGTCCCACTCCATAACTAACCTTCAATTGAATCTATCAATAGTTAGAGGTTAGTTAATTGAATACAACTGAAAATAATTGAACTAGATTGCTAAAATTTAGCAATCGCACATGCATGACTGAACTCCAAGCAAAATAAATCAAATTTGCTGAGCTAACTAAGTGAAAAGATCCATTTCACACTATTAACTGCCTCCAAGTTGTCTTGCTGATGTGGAAATTTGATTTATTCAATTTGATTAAGACTAAAGTCAAATTGAGCCTTTCTTGCTACATTTTTTCAACATACATGACTTACACATTTCGTTTCTAGTGTTCACATGATTTGTACATGCATATTATATAGAATTTTACATAAAGAGAAAAGATAAATCCACTAAAAGTACAAGAATTAATTAAAATGATCAATGCATTGAATGCATGTGATGCAAGTTTGTTTTCTAATATGAGAACACTAGTAATTCACTCCATGAATATATAATTGAAGTATATATATATATATATATATATTTTCAAGTTTTGTCTACGTTTTTTCAAACAAAACTCATGTTAAGCTCATTTAAACAAACATATTGTGTAGTCTTGTAAATGGCAAAAAACAAGATTGTAAAGAAACAATGACATACTGGATGAATCAAGACAACCCTATAATAACAAAATAGATGATGCATATGATACACCTAATATGCACATCACTCCTAAAGTTGTGAGTATATATTTTTGGTATTCATTGAAATTTATATTCTATTTTTGTAATGTTGATATAACTAACTTCCTTAGTATTATAAATGTTTTATATTTATACTTATGCATTATTTTTTTATTGCATAGGAAAATGCATAAATGAAAAATCCACAAGAAAGAGTTGTAAAGCACACAAAGCCTACATGTCAAATATAAGTGAAGTTGGGTTTAGGAACTAAATAGCTTGGTCGATCCATATGAAATTCAACCACATTGGTAGGTTGAAGTCTATCAAAATAGTTTCCATTCATGGAAATAATGAATATAAAAAGTAGTTTCACCACATTGCACTATTATTTATATTGGAACTTTAAAGTGTATATATTTTGTAACTAATTAAGAATTATAGATTGTAGCCCTGAGAGTTAGCTCAATTGGTTGAGCCTCGTCGTTAAAGAAACTTTGTTATTAAGAGGTCATGGGTTTAATTCTCTCAAAACTCTTAGTTTCAAGCTCTATCGTTGACCTGGTAGGAAGAGATCCTTTTGTGTAGATGTGCTTGGTACAAATATTTTTTGGACGTAGTAGTCACTGATCTCTAGGGACCATGAACCACATATATAATAATAATAATAATTAGATAATCTCCCTCAGGAAGATGAATTACTCGTGTCTCTAAGCACAAGGGTTCCTGAAGACTGGGAAGCATATTCACTTTGCAACCAGATGTATTAGATCTTGAGTAGCCTTGTGTCCCTACCTCCACCATCGAACTCAGATATTGAGGCATTTAACTCTCTAGTTGTGAATAACTCGAAATACTAGAAATCCAAGCCATCGCATTTTGTCAAAGAATTGGAGGAGATTTTGAAGGTAGAAGCTTTTGCATCACATACAAGATCACGGGGCTTTTAATTAGCTGAGCATGGTTTGTCATATTAGTTCATGGGGATTTTGTATTATCCATGAATAGTTCAATAGTGTCTTGAAAAAAATTAAATGCAAATGATCAAGGGCACTGTGTATTCATCATTCTATAGAAAATGGTTTACATTTCTCTTTGAGAATAAGATAGATTGAGTCATGATATTCAAGAGGAGACTATATTTCGTGGGGGCTCAAGGGTTATATTTGGATTTATGGGGTCAATATTTCAACCTAGAAAGTGATCTTCCGTCAAAAATCCCATTCTAGGTGAAGCTCCCATTCCTCTGCATTGTTGGAATGATGCCACCTTCAGAAGCATTAGAATTGCCCTAGGAAACTATATTGATTAAGATAAACCACAAGAAGTCCTATTTTCATGTGTAAGGATCTATGTGGTGGTATATATTGATAATGGTTTATGCGCAACAATTAATATGAACTTGGATAGGTGGTCCAATATTAAGGAGGTGGATTATGATCAACTCCCCTTCATATGAAAATTTTTCCATTAATATGACCACTTTGTGAGAAATTGCAACATGAAGTAAGAGAAACACAAAAAAAGAGGGGAATAAAGAGACTCATGGAAACAAACAAAAAGGAGAAGAACCTGACATTTTCAATTTCACTGTCATCTAAAGCGAGTAGAATAAGCAGGAAATAAAGGAAAAGGACTAGACTCACAAAGCAAAACTTGTCCTAGTAATGGAAAAGGATTCAACAAAGCTAGCAGGAAGAGGATGAACAATAATAGCTATGAAGAACTAAATATGGAGGTTGTGGAAGGAGAATCATTGCTTCTACCTGAAGTTCTCGACCAAGATAAGGATTTAAACTCAAAAAGAATAGATGAAAATATGTTTCCCTTAATTGATGATCCATATCAAATGCATCAGGTGGATTTCTCTACAGAAGAG
Organism: Pinus taeda; assembly: GCA_000404065.3. Classification (NCBI taxonomy): domain Eukaryota; kingdom Viridiplantae; phylum Streptophyta; class Pinopsida; order Pinales; family Pinaceae; genus Pinus; species Pinus taeda. The sequence continues at coordinate 174,410 of APFE031681675.1, read as the reverse complement.
GAAGAGTTCCTCTCCCTGAAGAATGCTAAGGTATATTCTACTCCTACCATTTTGGTGGATGAGAAATATGAAGAAGAAAAATAAAAAGATCAAGAAAGGATACACCAAAATTTGGGAAGGAAGACCAATAGTGAGGTAATAATGGAGAGGGTAGAGAAATAAAAGGATACGTGAGAATAATAAATCCTACATCTGGAACTGAAAGGGTTCACGAATAATAGGAAAGCAGGTAACTTTTCCCTATAACAGGGGGAAAGACTCATAAGAATTAATAATGAAGGTAATCTCCTAGAACTGCAAGGGACTAGGGCTAGAGAAAAGAATGCAAGAATTAAAATATTAATCAAGAAAGAAAGAAAGGTATGTAGTGCTTCTTCTCTAAGAGACAAATGGAGGAGTAGGAGACCCTCCAACGATAACACAAAATATGGAGAGGTGATGGAATATTATCAGTTAGTTCAAGATGAGTGTTAGGAGGAGTTTTCACGTTGTGTAACTCACTTTAGCTCAAGTTACAAATCATTACTCATCCGCTCATTCATTTGCTTATTGTTTTCTACAGATTCCCTCAAATTTTTTTTTATCATTCTTAAACATTTATATGCCAATACATTTTAGAGAAAAATAGGAAATTTGAGCTTCCTTGATGGCCCTTGATGATACTATCTATGGATCAAAAAATACCTTTCAAGGAGTTTTCATTACCACATTGCACAAGTGGGATAAAAAAGGAGGCTCTCAAGTTAGAGACAAATTTTAGTAGAACATGGAATATCTTATCCAGAAGCTCAACTTGATTGATAGAAATAATTCCTTTAATAAAAATACATAGAGCAGTAAAGGATCATGTCCTCGGTATATTGCTGCCAAATTAGATAGGTTTTTATTTTTGTTTCAAATTCCTTTCCAAATAAAAGAATGTTGGTTCGGTCTCATATTCTTCCATGGGATGGATCATATCATCAACCAATATAGCTATATTTTCTGGGAATGTTAATTATGGTCCTATTCCCTTTAGATATAGTCCTATTTGGGTCAGGAAGCCTGGGTTTAGTGTTTTGGTCAAAGCGACCTAGTGTGTATGGGTATCGTGTCGCCCAATCAATATTTTGGAATAAATTTTAAAAGACTCAAAGAGAATATCAAAATATGGGATTAGGATAAGAGGGAAGATAGAAAAATCAAAATTCAAGCATGTGAAAGAAAAATGGAATCTCTATAATCCAAAATGGAGGAATGGCCAGTGACAAATGAGTTGCTTAAAAAGGAGAAGGAAACTTTTGCATACTATCATAAAATTATAGAAGGAAGAGATATGGAGGCTCAAGTCATAGACAATATGGTTACAAGTAGGGGTTATGAACTCCAGATTCTTTTGTAATCAGGAAAGGAGCAGGGTGTGGAGGAATATCATAAAAGAGATAAAGGTAAGGAGAAATAAAGTAACAAACTATCCACAACTAAAAGAAGAGGTATTTCATCGCTTTAGTGACTTGTACAGTGAAAAGGATCCAATAAATGTTGAGGAAGAATCATATATATTGGAAAACATACCACCACTTATTTCAAACGAGGACAATCTTGGGTTTATAATGAATTTCACCAGAGTGGAAATCAAGCAAATAGTTTTTTCCCTTAATCTCAATAATGCCCAAGGACTAGATGAATTCTTTGTGAATTTTTATTAGTACTTCTAGGAAGTGATAAAAAATTACTTATGTATAATGGTGGGATATTTGTTCAAATAGAATTGCATAGGGGGAGGAATTAATTCTTCTTTCCTAGATTTGATTCCAAAATAATCCAATCCATATTCGTTTTTTAGATTCGAGCTGTAGTGCTATTTTAATCAATCCTAATTGACCAAGGCTGCAACCATTTAATTGTCAACCCAAGGTAGGTCTGTTATTTCAATGGAGTTTGCAGTATTGTGCCGATACACTATAGGCAAGAGTGAAAATAGAAAACAGTAAAGAATGTCGTTGAATCAATTACATAAACTAAATCATTCATGCAGAAATTAAAACACTCTACATAAATGAAATCACACTTCATGATTACTAAAGAACAGGTGCACCACACATTGTACTGATAACTACACCAACTAGTCAACTACCATACTGCCAATCAAATCGGTGTAACAACATAACATAATTCTAAAATTGAAGCAGATATATTCTAAAAACTATACAGCAATAGCATAAAACCATACAAACAATAAACGAGAGAAACAATAATATAAATCTACTCTACCGCTGCAGTCCCTGCTAAAGAGGAGGGCCCTTCCTCCCTAGCAAGGGTGTAGGAATGAACATGTGATTAGTTAAAGAATCAACTTAGAAACAACGAAAGCATCACCGCATTGTATTTGATATTAAAAATAATTAAAAGTTATAAGATCAAAATAACAATACTCTCTATGTCACCTCCCATACATGAGATATTAAGTTTCTCTTATAGTTATTACATACCCGAAATCAGGAATAGATCAGTCATGAGAATCTCATGATTCTCATGTTGATCATAAAATAAAGATTGTTATAACCAGTTCCTAAATATGAATGCTATTCAAATACATCGGTCAAGACCATAACCACTTGGATATGTCACTTTCTAAATAAATAATTCATAACTTCCAATAGCTGTTGCGTGGAATAGTACCCACGACTTTTCCAGCTACGGTGTAACAACATCCTGCAGTCAAATGACAGTTTGGGATGTAAAAAAAATCACTAGGCAACAATGACCTTGTAACAACACCTAAGGTGTAACAACGGTAACCCATGATAGCAACACGATGTAACATCAACACCTGTAATAGCATTGTGGTGTAACAACAAGATCTATAACAACATACAGACTGTAACAACAATTTCTTCCATCTTGCTCTTAGAACGATCAACACGGTTTCTCATTCCATCAACTCATTCTCGTAAGAAACACTTGAAAAAGAGGAGATGATCCAAAATACTTCTCCAATGATTACCCTAGTTAGCCATAAAAAGGAATATTTCATCATTATATTCAACAAAAATGGAAAAATAACGTGATGGAAAAATAGATTGTTTATAATAAGGAAAAGGTGATTAACATGTAAAGTTTTGTTGGCCTGGAGGGAAAGAGGATCAAAAATGGGGAAATAAAGTATAGGAAATAGGTATAAAAACTACACCCAACATCTTCCCCAAACTGAAGCAATTGCATGTCCTCATGTAAAACCTCAGTTTATCCTGGTATACCTCTAATGCAAGTCTGTAAAATTATAGGCACCAATAATGTCTTCACTAGGAGACTTGTATCCCTAAGTAGCCATTAGCTGTCACGGCCAGGATTATTCTTCATAGTCGCATAAGTGGTAATACGACTGGTATTCCACCACTAGTAACCAAATTAAAGGATAGTTGAATCTAATTCTAATCCAGAAAGCTCCCAATGTTTGCACCACACAGGCATATTCTGGTACTCGTGTAACAGAAACCACGAAATTCTTGAACTCAAAAGGATATCCTTCTTGCAATCCAACACTACAGGCCTGGGTGTGCTTAAGGCACCCTATTAGTGCTCGACTTTTCATTTGTGCATACAGATTGAGGCAAATCCCCCCAATCCTTTTTCTAAAAGTGGTTGATTGTTCCTTGATTCCCAGGGCACTCAGGAACAACTTAAACTGACGTATCAATTCATAAACCATTCATGGTTCTTCCTTGATCCATAATGCTACCCTTTCTTCATTGGTCTCAACTGACTTCATGGCCAAATTCCATTCGATTTGATTCCTCATAAAAGAAATGAGGGCTCACAACTGCAAATCCTCCATATAAGAGAAAACACTCACCACCATATTTGAACTGATATATTCACACATCATGCTATACAAAAATAATTCAAAAATTAAGCTTTGTTCATCAAAATCACAAGCACAAAAAAATTCAAGAAAAGTACGAGTGGAAGAACCCAAATAAAGTCTGTTTTCAAAGAATTCTTTTAACTGAAACAAATAATAACATTCCCATAGGAACATTGGATATTATGGGGAAGGCCTCCTGCATCCTAGCAGGTTCAAGGCAAGCTCACAAAGCTTCGTCTTATCATTTGTTAGATCCACAACCTACCACTATAACAGCTACAGTTATTCGTCTTTCTTCTTCATAATGTCCTTATTCATATGCTCTTCCCATTATCTCTCCCATTCTTCCTTTAACCATTTCTCCCTAAGTGAATTCATCATCTTCTTATGTTCCTTGAGTGAGATCATTCCCTCTTATAGAGAGAGCACCTGCTACTTCCAGTTTTGTAACTCTGGTATCAACAACATTCTTTCAGAACACCATCCTTCATCAGGACTTGGTGTTCTCCTACATGCACTAACAATTGGAGGTGTAACAGCCTCCTGAGGGTGAAACTGCTCCATTTCAGTTGTTGGTTCTTGTGTAACAGCAATCTCATCAATGGGTTCTTGTGTAACAACTTATTTTTATACCTGGTTAGCTTCCATTTCCACTGTTGGTTCTTGTGTAACAACATTGTCATCCACAGGTTCTTGTGTATCATTTTCCCCTTCGTTATCTTCTGCTTCCACTGTTGGTTCTTGTGTAACAACAGTGTCAACCATAGGTTTATGTATATCATCTTCTTCTTTTTCCCCTTGGTTAACTTCCATTTCCACTGTTGGTGCTTGTGTAACAACAATTTCATCCAAGGGTTCCTGTGTATCAACTGCAGAATTACTCTCCATGGAATGCTCCATCTCAACTGATGGTTCTTGTGTAACAGCAGTGTCTTCAACGGGTTTTTTTGCGTCATCTTCCTAGGACTCAGTTTGTGTTTCCCTCAAAACGGTGTCCACTGCAAAAACTCTATACCCCGGTGCCACTAGCTCCTTAGCACAGGCCATCCACACAGAAACCGGAACATTTTTTCTCCCCGACCCTATCTATAGCCTCAACCAAAGTATCTAAACCTGGGGCCCTTGCCTCTACCTTACCCTTTGCAAACTGCTTCCTTAACTTTTCATTTTCTCTTTCTAGACTTGCAATTTTAAGCAAGAAGGATTGGGTCTCATTTCTTACCTGGTGAGGAAGGTTCCTCTGGCTGAGCCTTCTCTTCATCTTCCTACCTTGTTTCCTCCTTGTTCTTCTCATACATGGATAGGGACTCTAGGTTCCCACTAACTCTTACTCTCTGTTTCAGCCACTTATCACCAATTGGCTTGTCAATTGGTCTCTTTCTAGCCCTTACTTTTGAGGGTTGGGGCTGCTCCTTGGTTTCCACCGAAGCTTCCTCAGACGTCCCATCTCACTTCATGCGGTGAATCCTAGCCTCCTTTCTCATGAATTCATCCCAGCTCCTGCCCTGGTGACTTAGGGCATCTAGCACAATTATCTTCATGAGGTCATGGTTTGTGATGCAAGTCTCTGGATGTGAAACTATCTTCACAGCCGCAGCCATATGCCAGATATTCTCTGGCACAAAGTAGTGGAGGTCTATCATCTATCGATGTTGGAGGTTATTTAACAATCGAAAGTGGTAATTGAATACAATTGTTTCCCTTCCCTCACAAGTGATATACTTAATGAGGTAAAGGGCGACATCGACCCATGGATGGGGAAGCGACAACTTGTCAATTCCTCTTCTTTTCTTCACCAGCCATTCCTCCCCTAGGAGAAAATCCTCCTTCAGATCAGGGTAATTAATTTTTCTATTAAACCACCTTTTTCCCTCTATTGTTAATGTCTTCACATGAGAAATTATCTCCTCTATAACTTCCAAGTTCCAGCTGCAATCCTCTAACCTCCGTTTGGTTCCTCTTTAAATTATTAGCAAATTCCATAGCAATTTCTCCATCTAATCCTTCCAGCCTTTGGAAAAACTCAAAACAACATGCATCTTTAAAAATTTGGCATGCTTTGGGGTAGTTATCCAATGCCTCTATTGATCCTGGTTCATGTTGAATTACTTCCCCACCCATTGCTCCATTGTTTCAATGTTGTTCTCCTTTCTTCTCCTCCTTGAGAAATTCCAAAGTGATCGACACAATGCTCAATTGTTCTAGCTCTATAAACTGTTCTCCTCCACTTTTTTTTGAGAGTTTTGAATGAGGATGAAATACTTTAGCAGTGAATAAATGGTATGGTGATGCAGTGAGATTAAAGGCAGGGATTTTAAATCAGGATTCGTACTGCGTAATAATGTTTCCATATTAATGCTAAGTTATGGAAGGTCTAGTCTAAGGTACAATTCCCTTTTCGGCATGATCGATCATTAAATGATAATGATTACGAGATTATCATGCTTTGGTTTCATTTTAAATGCTCACAGGTCATGCAAAGGTCATGTCATAATGTAATTCATCCTCCCCCCTTGGGGCTTAAATGTGATGGCCGACCTCGGCCTTCAAAAGGATATCGCATTATATTTCCATAATTACTAAATAAAAGAGGATATCAATATTACCGTTTCATGATGTACGTGGTGTGATGTGGAGAGAAGACATTGGTGACGAGGTGCCCAAAATTAATTCCGACGTCAAGGAAATTTCTCCTAAGTCATGGTGATGAATGTTGTGTATCACAATAGATAATTTACTTGGATTATTTCTAGAATTCGTCGACTGTTACAAATGTAACAACCAAGATGACTGTTATATATTATTAATTTCCACAAAAGATAAAAATAAAGAACTAAAATAGTCGTGTAACAACATTATTGTAAGATATGCCTAAAATAACAAATGTTGTTTCAAAGTGTGTAACAACCGCCACAGAGTGGTTTTCAATTGTTACATAAATTGTTTGCCTATGCCCAAAAGAGGTTTTCACAACCATATTATTTTCATTATTTTATTTTCTTATATATATATATATATATATATATATATATATATATATATATATATATATATATATATATATATATCGAAACAGGTGTAACAGCCGCCGACAGAGGTTGGTTTTCAGTTGTTACACTTATTGAAAAATTAGAATTTTGGCAGCATAGAGGGTTTTCCCCTACTCCTGTAATTTGAAGGTTTGAATTCTAATAGTGTTAACAAATGAATTCCTTGAAGCAGGTTTATGATATAACCGAAGATGGTGCCCATTTACAAGCAATGGTGTTTTCGTACTATTAATGGTAACCAAATTCACAATCCTATTGTCAAAGACTACATCTACCTCATAGGGAACTAGCCATGTGGTGCAGAGCTCACCGTTGAAGTCCTTCACTCTTGAATGATATAAGAGAGCCCAATCTCCTTTCTAAAACTTCTTCTTCTTGATGAACCTGTCATGCCACTTAGCTCTCTGTTGCTGTATCATCTTTATTTGCTGGATAGAAGCTAGTTTTTTCTCCTCCAATTCATTGAGCTGGTTCAACCTTTTCTTTTGTGCTATAGCGAGATCCAATTCACCTGCAATGTTGTTCTCAATGTCTTGATTTCAAAATCAATAGGGAATAAGGGATTTTTACTATACACAAGTTCATATGGTGAGAATCCCGTAGTATTCCTCCATGTAGTTTTATATGCCCATAATACTTCTAGAAGTTTATTAGCCCAATTCCTTCGATGACTAGCCACAATCTTAGTAAGAATCCCCTCAATGACCTCGTTTGTGCTTTCCACTTGGCCGTTTTCTTGTGGGTGATAAGGTGTTGTGATTCTATGATGGATTTTATATTTTTCAACCAACTTTTGGATCATATGGGATGTAAACTGGTGCCCTCCATCCGTCATTATCACCCTAGGTATCCCAAAAAGGACAAAGATGTCTTCAAACGGGAAGTTTGAAACACCCTGCTCCGTGGCTTTGGTTAGTGCTTTTGCCTCAACCCATTTTTTGACATAGTCGATGCAGACCAAGATGTAGGATTTCTGTCTAGATGAAGGATTAACTGGTCCCACAAAATCCAAGGCCCATTTATCAAAAGGTTCTAAGACTATTTGAGGCTGTAATGACATCTAATATGATTGCAGCGGTTGGTCCATCCTTTGGCAACTATCACATCCTTTCAATAACTTCTTGGCATCCTGAAATATTGTTGGCCAATAATATCCTGTCGAAAGGACTTTGTATCATGTCCGCTTGTTTTCGAAGTGCCCTCCACAAGGTTCCTCGTGACAAGCCTTAAGGATGTCAAATATCTCATCTTCCCTAACACAACATATGATTTGAAAATATGGTCCAATGTGACAGAGATTCCCATCTATCTAGGTATAGGTAGCACTCTGTTGTATGATCTTTCTCTTTTCCTTGGAGGACAAGTATTGTGGAAACTTCCCTGCATCAATATAATTGACTATATCTGCATACCATGGTGAGTAAGTAGAAATAACAAAGAGATACTCATCAGGTAAAGAATCCACAGTAGGATTGAAATTGTCATCAATAGTTAACCTATAAATAAAATCAGTTACTATGTTATCTTTTCCAGGTTTATCTACAATTGTGATATCAAATTCCTGCAACAGCAATAACCAGCATGTAATTCTACCATTGGTAATTGGATTATTCGTTTGTGTTGATTTGGAAAAGAGAGCCACTAGGTCAGTCACCAAGGGAAAGGATACATTTTCAAGAAAAAATTGTATAGCTTCTAGGGAAAAATACGACTAGTTGCTAAGGAAAAATTGTGTAGCCACTACTAGTTGTTATACAACCACTGCTATACATAACTCATTCACCATACAGATGCTAGAAAACCAGCTGTGCAGATCATTGTATATCAGCCATCAAGTGTTAATACAAAGTTATTTTTTCATAATTGTATATTCTAGAGGACAATGATTTTTCCTTTGTTTCAAGAATTTTTAGAATGGAAACTCTAGAAAAATTCAATGACCAAAATTTCCATACTGAGAAAGTGAAAATTTAGATGCAATTAATGAATAAATATCTGAGGGAACTAATAAAATAGACTAAGCAATTGCCTATAGATCCAAATAAATTATTGGAATGGATAGAGAATGATAACGCCAAATTGATTTTTGGCATTGGTCTCTCAAACCTTGAGTTGCATCATCTTGGTTTGGAAACATCACTCACGGAAATGTGGGATATATGATTAAAATACTTGGAGCAAAAGCAATGAATGCAAAGTTTTCATTGAACTTACAGTTATTAAGATTCAAAAAGTTCACTGAAGTCACTATGTCTAGCTACATAAACAATTTGAGATATCTTATCAGACAACTAGTTGAGGTCAAAGCTATGGTGGAGGATGAGGATGCCAAAGCCTTTTATTTAAAAAATCTACTTTATGAATTCAACAATGTCATTTTTACTCTAGCCAGATGTTTTCAATGTCCACACACTTTGGAGTACACAATTTCATCTCTCTTAGTTAAAGAAAAGAGTAATTGTAGGAGATTTTTAGATAGAGACAATAGTAAAAGAAATTATAGGTTAGAGTGGATTGAGTGTTACTACCATGGAAAAACATCATATACAACAGCTAATTGCAAAACCCTTTCCAACAACCTTCTCAAAGGAGATCTCAAACAGTCAGCAAATGTGGCTTTCATTGGAGATCCTCCAAATATTCAAAATGGTGATGACCCCATTGAAGAAATAGCATTATTTTCATTTTAAGAGGTATGCACTTTGAAGAGGAGTGATGCAATGGATAAGAGAGAGGCATGTAATGGTATGGGATGCTTGTGGATTGGAGAAACTTATCTTATTGGGGTTATGTGACATGCATGTGGGGATTGTTGTTCTATATTTTAAGGAGATTTGGGATTTCGAAGTTTGATATTATACCTTAATGACGGCTATGAGGCATTTCATGTGCAAATGTGTTCATTGGCACGAGGGACTTGGATTATGGTTGGGAGGCCATGCTTTTTGGAAGAATAAGGAACAACTTGATGGAGTCCTTTATTGGTTCAACTATTTTTTTCATAGAAGCAATCGAAGAATGTTTGATTCTATTGATTTAGTTTTCAATAAATGTGTTTGCATTCAAAGTGTTTATTTTTAATAAGTTTTTGGTTTAGTATTGTAAGGCTTAAGAGAGGGTGTTAGAATATAAGGATTACATGTGTATTAAAGTCACCTTAGCGACCTTAGGGTTTTCGGTTATTATTAGCTTTTAGGGTTTTGGACAAACATGACCTCTTGAACTCTACACAAGAAATATGAATCTTATTGTAATGGTATATAGTATTTTGTAATATAATATTGTTATCATTCTTTGGCAGGTGTCTCTGTTTCGACCCTATCTAGGGATTTAAACATTTGGTGATCTAGCTCATTTCATAGTATAAAGCCCATTTTTATCTATAACTGTACAAATAGACTACTGAGGTATTACACATTATTGAATAGAGGATATAGCCAATAAGCCATACTTGGAAATAATATTAGGTGATGTGTATCTAAATGCGTTGTGTTATTTATGTGAAGTTGTATATGAGCTTTTACTATGTCACGAATTTTTGGTACTAAAATAGGATGTGCTATTTAGTAGTTATTCCAGGATTTGTTAGCTATCTTAACAAGGCTTTGTGGATCCTACAAATTATTTTGCTAACACATTCTTAGCCTTATTCATTTTAGACACATATGCTTACTATGTCACAAGTTTTTTGTAATAAAACAGGATGTGTTGTTCAATAGTGAGTCTGAGATTTTTGATATTAAATATTAATACCAAATTTGATTTATTTATACCTCAAAAATTCTTTTATTTATTCAACAATCACTGCAAACTGCTAGAAAATAAAATTACTGGTATTTTAACTTTCAGAAATAAAATAGGGAAATCAATCACACTACAATAGGAAATTTTTGCTCAAAAAAATCTCCCTTCATATTAAACGTTTCAAGAAAATTTGGGCCTAGATCCACATAGAATACACATAAAAAAACAACTACTAGGAACTTGATAATTGGCCTTCAAGGAAATTGGTCCCTGCAAATCTGTACCACTGAAAGAATTCAACCTCTGGAAAATGTAGACTCCCTCACTAGCAATTTTGTCCCTCTCTTTCCTCTCCTACGATCCTTGCACACTTGAGAAATTTGGCCTTTGGATATTTTGGCTCTCCAATAATTTGACCCTCCTTTTCAATTGACTCATCCTCTCTCTTCTAGCTTTGGTTTCCCTTAAAATTTCCCTCGAAATTCCCCTGCTGCAATTCTTCTCCCTTCTCTTCAATCTTGGAGTCTCTCACTCCTTGAGAAAATCACTTTCTCATAGCTTTGTTGTTGTGTCTTCATCCTCTCCCATATTTTCTTTTTATAATTGCTCCATGGACCAAATCCCTTATCTCCAAGGTGATTGAGGGCTATGATTAAATATTAGCTTCTTTTGATCAATGATGGAGATTAGATCTAAGTCACTTAAATAATTAATTATTTATCTTTAGGAAAACATTAGCCCAAAGTTACATTATTTAAATAATTAATCAATGTACTTTTTCCTAAGTTAAAACATAAATTCTGCTCAAGAAACCCAAATTGGAAACATAACTTTGAGTAGGGCTTAGCTTTACATTTCGACAATATATAGTACAAGTAGATTGTGTTTTTTTATGCATCTATGTTTTAGCAGAATTGATCCAGAAGACACAAACTATGTACTAGATATTTTATTAATGAATGAAAAGCTGAATGATGGTACAAATGCCTTTGTAACGATTTCCTATATAGGCATTGAGTCATCACAAAGATGATGGGTCATGTCTTTTTGACCATAAAAACCATTCATAATTAATATAATATATTATTTATTATTGTTTGTATAAATTATTTATTCATAACAATGTCTCTCCCTTGGATAACAAAAATTCCTTTCACAGTGAAATTAATTAAAGCCTAATAAAAATAACTTTTCATTTCCCCTTCCTGAGTCTTATTTCTATTTTTTTTAATTTATTTATCATTTCTTTTTTCTTTTCCTTTTGTCTTCTGCAACTTTTATATTGCATTGATTTATGTGGTTTGTTGACCTTCATAAATTGCCAAATTTTTTGTATAAGCACAAAGTCTTACATCCATTCATTAGTTCACATCCACTTCATATCCCACATTTCCATTGAGAGTAATTTTGGATTTCAACAACTAGGAAACTAATCTGGATCAATGCACCTATTTTCTTCTTTGGAATGTGGCTTATAATGGCTACCCTTGCATCGACTTGTTGTTGTCATTGACCTCCTTCACTGTTATAGCTCCTTGACTGTCCTTTTTTCATTGGATTGTAGATGTGGGACACTTAATCATCTTCAGTCTTCCCTGTCCACACCCTTCTCTTGATGTTATGAGATAAACTCCTTGGGGCTAGTGTTGGTAGCCACAATAGAGAAAAAGTAAAAGATCAACAAAGAAAACTTAATCAATCCAACAACTCACATAGAATTCACAAAGTAGGACATGGGTACTTATCGGTGGGTCCTACGCTTGATATAAATATTGAAGCGTTCAAACCCTCGTTCTTCCTTTGAAGGTGCAAACTTGCAACACAAATAAAAACTAGAGAGTAGAATGAATAATTCAAAGCGTACAAAGAGACACATTCTTTGTTAATCCATCACTTGCTCAATAAAACAACATAAACATAACATATGAACAAGTTGGACAAGAAAGTGAGTTTATTTATTGAAATTTGTGGTAGTGAGGTAGTTACACTCACCTGATCCTAACTAAGGGCACCAAGTGGAATCTTCATTCAGATCATCCCTTCTCGAGCCATTGAAGTTCTCCAACAAATATAGATGAGAGTGAGGTAAGGGAACTCAACACAACAACATGGAGGCTAAGGTTTCCTGAAGTAGGGAGTGTGCTTAAAAACACTAGAAACAACAATTTTGGGACAATTTTATCAAAGTTTGGATGCGAAGGCAATTCATGACTTCGAGGACCACTCAAGGCATGTATAAATACCACCAAAAATTGGTTTGGGTGGTTATGTCATGGGTTGTAATGGGTGGGTTTCTTGTCTAACCCGTAGATCCCACATGAAAAATCACATTATATATATATTATATATATATATATATATATATATATATATATATATATATATATATATATATATAGAGATGAAAGCATATGTGTGTTTCTTTTGGAGTACCCGCATATATACACATTTTACATTTGGGTGGCTTGTGTATAGAATTTGGAAGAATCTTTTTAAGATAAGGTCATGGCTACATAGGGAAAAGTAGATGTTTCCCTGCCCAACAAGTGTATGTAGTGATAGGTGAGGCAAAAGATTCTATAGTAGATGCCCCCTAATGTATGAGGTTAGAAGGGGGTTTGATGGTAGATGCACATTATGTATACATGCAAGGACACATCAAGAGGGTTCAAGAGGAACTCACCAAATTGGGGACCAATAAATACTTGCAAAAGGAACTAGAAATAAAACACATATCCAAGTATATTGCTGATCCATGATGATGTTTTTACAAAAATATTGCCAAACATTTTAAAACGTGCATAATAGGGACTAGTAAGATTTTCCCAGGTATGTGTTTGTGATTTGTGTGTTTTTATTTTGTTGTTCCATAGTTTTTGTATAGTTATAGTTTTCATACATATGCAATTAACAATACTTAACAGGTCTAGAAAATCTGAGATATAAACTTTCAAAATTTCAGATTTTAAGCATGGTTTTTTCATATTTATTGTGACAAATTGTCAAATAGAATATCCACGGAAATTTACAAACTATTAATACTTTTGAATTCAAAGACCTCCAAAAATATGTTGGGTCACCTACAAACCAATCAGGCTTTTTATTGAATATGATAAAATTAGATTTTAGTATTATATAAAAAGAATAAGATTCCTTCCATTTCAAAGATGAACAACGTATCATATTTGTTATTTATATTGATCTTATAATTGTTATTAGATTTCATCCAACTATTACTCATGTATATTATTAACATAAAAATATATTCCCTAAATAAACATCCAAAAGGAAATTTTAATATAACATCAAAACTCTCATCAAATAATACATTTATCACATAAAATACATTTACATAAAAACTAAAAATTATTAATTATTTAGTTTTTTTTCTAAAATATTATTTTCAATTTTATAATTACAATAGTGAAATTTTGAGGGCTAAAATGGACCTCAAATAAAAAATGTACAACGAAAATCAAATTTATAAGAACCAATAAAATTCAAAATGTACAGACAAAATCAAGTTTATAAAAACCAATAGAATTCAAGATGATGATGTACCATGTGGATGATTCACCATTTTTGGAGTAAAAAATAAAATAAAATAAACTATTTTTTCAGCTCTGTTATTGGGAAAACTAGTATCCATTCAGAGCTGCTAGTCCCACTAAGACGGGTAGCTATCTTAGAAACAAACAATTTAAAGTCACTTGTGTTTTCCTTTATGACAAATAGATGAGAGAGAAGCAGAGAGTACCAACCTCAGTCTTTCGCTAGTCTCCTTGCTTGTTTCGTCTCTCCCTTGATAGAGCTTTTGCCACTACTTTCTCACTTGTCCCGCTTCAAAGAACACCTGTAGAGTCAAAGCAGCAAAACACCATCAAAGCATAGAGATCTATAACCATAAACAATATAGGATCAAATGTACATTAACCATACAAATGCATACCCAAATACAAGATTCAGAGATATACAAGTATATGGAGGAAAACTCAAATAGCTTTATTGATAGAAGTAGTAGAAGAGAGGATTATAACCAAGCTATCTGATCCAGTGCCATCCTCCTAGCATGAAAGCCCGCTTCACCTCATGAAAATCTAGATCACCCAACAATACAATGTTTCATAGAGAAACCAATAGCACTTCCTTACAAAATACAAAATTCCAGCCTTTGTATCTCTAGGATGAGGGATCCATATATAGATATTTGCAGGTGGGTGAGTTAGCTTCTGGTATTTTGATTAGTGTCATTTCACTGATAGTTCTTGGTTCCACTTGGAGATTTTATGATCTCTTACTCATCCCTGGGCGAATTTAGAGAGGCAAGTGTCAAATGAGTAGTTTCTAGAATATTCTCTGGGTTTCCACCTAGCAAACTGCCTCTGCCATTTGTCTGCTCTCTCTCATCCCACCATACAGAAGGGCTTTTCAGTATGCATCACACCCTTTTTGTGTAGCAGTTGAGATCCATCGCACCCTCAGCATGGAGCAGTTTGTATGGTCTAGTTTTGACCAGTTCTGAGCAGTTTTTTAGGGAGAACTTCTGGGAAATGATGTAATCAATTGACCTTGATATTTTAGGGTATGAAACAACACTTTTAGGGGTTTAGAAGCCCTTGGTTTTTGGACATATGTGATTGGGGTTTCAGTTCCCAAATATGCCTATAACAGTTCCCCCCTAAAGCATGAGGTCGTAAATCTTCTGATGTCTGGTGAAATGCTTTATCATGAGGATTCGAGATTTTTCGAACTGGAAGGTGACCTATAATAAGATACAATATAATACATTATCTTCATAATATTTTCATGATCTAGCTGAGGTGGGCATTCCCATGCTCAGCTTCATAAATTCATTTTCATGTACATAGGACAGACAATCGTTTGTGTGACAGACTGATGATTCTGGTAGAGCCATCATCCCTTAGCTTGGATGATTATCTATGCAACTATGATGTACATTTGATTTCTTTATTTTCCTGAATATATCGCAGCCCGGATGGATTAAACTAGATCCGGGGTCTTCAAACTCATTCAATCTTTGCCCGAAGTACAAGTCAATCCATGTGAAAAGATGTTCTGATGTCGAACATGGAAAGACATCGCCTAATTACCAGCCAATAATGTAAGCTATTAACAGGCATGAGAGGAATCACCTATAATGATGATGACCCTCAAGGTACTATAGTACAATTTACATGGTGTGAATACATGAGTCGATGTCGAACACCACGCAAAATATTTCGGTTGAAGGTCATTGATGTAAACCTGTCACCGGAAGTGAGAAACTTGCCATTGAGGCATGGAAGCTTCAAAGGACTGAAAGGGTTGTTCCTAGGTTGACTTCTTGGATAATGAGCTGATGTCAATAAGAAGTGACACGTCGTAGGAGGGCCTTAATGAATCCCATATCTACAACACGGAACGGAGCAAATGATTTTGTGGAGGTGAAAACGATCTGATGATACAAGGTTCAGAGTGATGGTCATGAAAAATGGAGAGTGAAGGTATTGCAGCGGATGAGGCGTAAGCTGGGTTGGTGAATTTTCTGGGTGACTTCTCTTGAACATATTGGTGACACTAAAATGGATCGGTAGCCTTAACCCCAAAATGGATGGTACGGAGGACCAATGGTGATATGATCGGTGAACGGAATAACCCAACCCGACTCAATCCTGGTGACGGAGTGAAAGTGTCATGTTCAAGAGTGACCTGCTACCAATAAATTTATTTCAAGTTTTCTTCCCAATTTTTCCCCAATCATTGCTGATGAGTACCTCTTTATGTTTTTCAAGCTTGAGGAGGATAACATATGCTTTTTCTATAATTTTCCCTTCGAGAAAACCTGTCGCTATGTTTTAGCGAGCCTAGCGACAGTGAAACTCCCTCTTGTCTGTAATGGACAAGTTTGTCGCTATTGTTTTAACAATTTTAACGACAAAGATAACTCGGTCCTTTTCAGTTTTAGAGAGTCTGAAAAGAGACAGAAAGGAAACTCCAGTAATCCTTTTTCATAGTATAATCCCTTAAGTCTGAAAAAGTATAAAATAGTACGAAAGGGATGACTTTTCTGATCATTTTAACGAGCCAAGAAAGACAAGCACTCGATCTTTTTGTGTAATGATCCCTCAGGTCCAAAAGGATTAAAATATAGAGGAAGGATGGTACTTCCAATCACTTTAACGAGCTGGAGAGGATAATTGCTTGGCAATCTTTTTATATTTTATGAGTCTAAAAAGAGCTTAAAAGAGACTCATCTTTGAGGAACAAGTGATATTTTCGGGTAGCATCTGGTTCCAGGTAAGATTTGGAACTTTTCAATCATGGCAATGTAAAGAAGATTGCTAATAGAATCACTCGTCACGGTTGTTCCTCAAAAGGGTAAACAATCAAGTGGAGGCGTATGATTGGCTAAAAAGTGGAGGTGATGGTAAGAACATGACCAAGGCTCAAAAGCTAATAGCAATGCGATCACAAAGGTTATTTGACAAAAGTGGGTTCATTTTTTAATGAGCTTGAATTCTAGGGGAACATATGCTCATAGCTAGGTTTATTTTTTAATGAGCTTGAACTTCGAGGAAACATTGCTCATGATAATATTCAGAGATGTTCGATTCACCATTAACACTATGTTCTCTTGACGGTCGTACTACCTGTTCAATTGCTCCGTCAAACTGATTAGAAATGTAAATACATGCTTGAAAACTGAGTTGAAAAAACAATACCTTACTTGAATTACGTGAACAGTAACATAAAAGTAGTTTTTACCTCTCATTTTACAATTTCATTCAAATTTGGGATTGTTAGAGCTCTGGAGGTGTTTTCCCCCTCGATTTTCATCAGTTGATTCCGAGAAATTCTATGGACTATTTTCGGCACCGTCTAGACCAGGTAGGAGCTAACCCTAAGCTCTTCAATTGCATTCTTTCCTTTTCTAATTCTGAGCATGTTTTCCCATTTTTCTGGGCCTCTAGGGTTTGAACAATTCGTTCTCTCCCCATCGCACCTAGTACACTTTGAAAGGTGCGATGCATATTGAGTTGGCCATTGGCCAGTCAGTATGCATCCTGTTCACATTATGGCATAGGTTTGATGCTATGGCTCTGATGTTGTCCTTGATGGCAACTCACCTTGGTGACAGATCTCAGTTCAGGAACTCACAAAGAAGAAAAAGACATATACGCAGGTGCATCTAGACAGAGACGTGTATACACGCGGGTTATACGTTACAAAAGCGCGTATATGTTGGGGAACTTACTCTTGGTCCATGGTAGTTAGTCCTTGGGATTTGAACCTATGGTTTTGGACCATGGCGTCTCGTCAGATGTGTTGATCCCTAGTTTTGGGTTCATGGTATTGAAATGTTATGGTTTTGGATCGTGGTATTGTGGAAGGCCTAAGACTATAAAAGAGGAAAGAGATCTTGTGGCAAATGATCATCTGAATTATCATTGAATATCTGAAAAAGTGGTAGATCTGAATGCTAGTAATTGGGTTATGGTGTAGATCTAGATCTGAATAAAGGAGGAACCTTAGTGCAAAGAAGAAGGATAAGTTCTATTAGTGGGTCTTAATCTTTAAGCTTGAATGATAGTTTCTTTATATGATTTTGGTCTGTTATATGTGGCATGTGCTTGATCTATAACACTGATAATCTGGGTTAATTAGTGTTTTTGAATATCTGAAAGAGCGAATTATCCTTTAGAGATCTGTACGCAGGTTCAGTGAAGCGAAGGCGTGTATACACGCTAGTTCAGTGAATGGAAACAGTGTATACGCAGGTTGTTCCAAACACAAAAGCGTATGAACACATGTTGCAGGTTATTGAAATAGCGTATATACTCTAAGTTGTGATCTAGCTGCTTCTGTTTATTGCTGTTGTGTTCTGGGGTCAGTGTTTGGTGTGTGGTTTCTGGTACAGCTATTAAAGAAATATCTACTTGATTCAGATCTAATTGGTGGAAAGGAGATTGATTGATTCTTGATGATTGATTGATTTTTATGGATCCAGTCTGAAAATTTATGAAACGTGGTCCCTGGAAGAAAGAGAAGGTTGTAGCCTTCTATAGGCCAGCACCTACATACTGGTATCTTGGCTAGTGCAAGAGCTAAAAGGGGTTGTAGCTCCCTTCCAGGAGAAACTGGAGAATGAGAGAGGATTGTAGCTCTCTGCGAGTTGTAGCCTGCGTATTGGTAAAGGACTGCACAAGTACATTGTAAAGGAAGTTTCTAATTTAAAAGAAGATAGAGACGAATTGCAGCAGGTGGTTTTCACCCACATTGGGTTTCCACCTTATATCTTGTGTTCTTGTGTGTGATTGTTTCTTTCTGCTCTGTTTTACTGTCTCTGGTTACTAGTTATTTGATTCTGCAACACAGATTAACAATCATCTTCAAGATAAAGAAAATTAAAAGTTAGCTTTGTATACGTGAGTTTCCTTCTGCATAGTTGCGTATATACGCGGGTTTATCTATCTAAGGTAGCGTATATCATTTGTTTTGAAAAAGGAATATTTGACTTAATAATATTGATTCACCCCCGCCCCCCCTTCTCAGCATTATTTCCAACAATTGGTATCAGAGCAGGTCCTTCAGAAGAAGCTTGATCGCTTGAAGGAAGATCTATCATCATGAGCAATTACGAGAGGGAAGCATCAATCAGGCCACCGATTTTTGATGGGACAAACTTCGTGTATTGGAAGGTAAGAGTTACTGCCTATCTCCAATCTCTTGGTATAGAAGTCTGGGATATCATATATACAGGGTATACTTTTCCATCAGCAACTCCTACAGATCCGGCTGAGAAGAAGAAATATGAAACAAATGCAAAGGCAGTCAATACTCTATTAGGATGCCTATCTCAATCAGAATTTGTCAAGGTAATGTAATTTAAATCTACAAAAGAGATATGGGACAAGATTGTTCTAAGCTATGAAGGAGATGATCAGGTAAAACAGGCAAAACTTCAAACCCTCAGGATTCAGTATGAAAATCTCAAGATGTATAATGATGAAAGTGTGGCTAATTATTTTCTTTGTGTAGATGAGATTGTTAATTGTATGAAAAATTTGGGTGAAGAAATAAAAGAGGCGGTTGTGGTTGAAAAAGTTCTAAGATCTTTGTCCTCTAGATTTGAATCTAAGGTTTCTGCTATAGAACAAAAGGAGAATCTACAAAATCTTAAAATGTCACAGCTGCACGGAATTCTAACTGCTTATGAAATGAGGAAAGGAGGTCTATCAGACAGGAGAGTAGCTGCCTTCAAGGCTTCAGGAAAAGGAGAGTACTATGAGTCAGGACACGTGTCAGAAGAAGAAGAATCAAATTTTGTTAGAAATATTCAATGGGGTACTAGAAGATTCAGAGGTAAGTTACCTTTCAAATGTTTTGCTTGTGGAAGAGTAGGTCACTATGCTGCCAAATGTCCTCATAAGGATAAGATTGACAAGGGGAAGGAACCTGTTAGATGGAACAAGAAACAAAATGCAAATAAGAAAAGCTATTACACTCATGAAGATAGTGATGGACTATCAAATAGCGATGAAGATGAACGAGGTAATCACTATAAACTTTTAATGGCCTTTGAAGATGATGGTTACATGGATGCTATAGATTTGGATGGATTTTTTGAAGAGATTTCTAGACTCTAAACATGTTTAGAAGAAAAGAATATGATCATTGATACTCTACAATTTTAACTTGATGAAAAGGAAAAATCTCTTGAGAAGTTAGAATGTGAAATTGTTGGCCTTAGAAAAGAAATTGAGAAAACAAAGGCCATTAATCTTAAATTTTTTAAAGGATCTGAGACTCTGAATGAGATTATCAATGTGCAGCATTCCCCTCTAATCAAGACAGGTCTGGGGTATAATGGAGAAGCATCTCAAGCTTCCACCTCCAAAATTTATCTTGATGCAGCAAGAAGGAGTGAGCAAAGGCCTAATAGAAATCATCAAGTAAATTAGGGACAGTCTTCCTCAAGAACAAACAAAGACTATCAAGAAAATTAGGGGCATGCTACCTTAAGGACAAACAGAAGCTACAACCAGCCACAGGTAAAATCTTCCCAATTTTCTTCAAGAATGGATGTCAGTAGAAACTACAATCGGTTGGAGGATAGTCGCAGGAATTTCTTCAATGGCCAATGTTTCTCTTTCCATAATTTTGGTCACAAAGCAGTTCAATGTGTTGCCTATAAAACAATAATGACTAGAGAAGCTCAAAAACAAAGAAGTATGCCTGCAATCACGAAGAGGACCTATAACAACTTTTCCGCCCTTGATAGTGAAATTGAATGCTCTATTTGTAATAATTTTGGTCATGAAGATTCTGAATGCAGGAGCAGGTTTTGGAAGACAACTCAGAAGGAACAAACCTCAAGTGCCAAAACATGGAGAATGAAGGAACCGCAACCAGAAAGATGTGAGATACCTTTGTATGCAGAAGGACAGGAAAATCAATGGTACATTGACAGCGGATGTTCGAAGCATATGACAGGTGATAAAGAAAAACTTGAATCATATACTGCTTTAGAAAAGGGAAAGAAAGTTTCTTTTGGAAATGATACCCCTGCAGCCATAAAAGGAAAAGGCACTGCTTAGTTGAAAGAAAAGGTCAAAGCTGGAAATGTTTTGTATGTTTATGGCTTGAAGCATAATCTATTGAGTGCCAGTCAGATGTGCAATAATGGAACCGAGGTAATATTTCGATCAGATGGGTGTAGTGTTCGTGATCATGATACACGAAGAATAGTAATCAAAGGCAGAAGAACTCCAAATAATCTATACATATTTGAAGAAGGAGAACAACAATGTTATTTGAGCAAGAATGATGAACACTGGTTATGGCATCGGAGGTTGGGGCATCTAAGATTTTCACAAATAAGGAAAGCATGCAAATACCAGGCAGTTTGTGGTCTTCCAGACATCAAAATTCCAAACAACACCATATGCAAATCATGTCAGTTTGGGAAGAAAACCAGAACTAACTTCCTTGAGAAGGAAGGATCTGCCAGCAGGCCTCTTGAGCTAGTCCATACAGATGTATGTGGTCCATTTAGGACAAGGTCACCTCGAGGAGAAGAATAATTTATATTATTCATTGACGACTTCTCCAGGATGGTTTGGTTAGGACTTATGAAGCACAAGGACGAAGCATTCGAAAAATTCCAATCCTTCAAAGCCCTGGTTGAAAATGAATCAGATTACAAAATTAAGTGCCTCAGGTCCGACAAAGGTGGGGAGTTTACCTCAAATGAATTTTTCGATTTCTGTGAAGAACATGGAATAAGAAGGGAATTCTCTATAGCTAGGACTCCTCAGCAAAATGGTGTGGTGGAAAGGATGAACAAAACAGTCCAACAGATGGCTCGTGCTATGCTCGATGAATCTAGAACTCTCACAACCTTCTGGGGTGAAGCTGCATATGCTGCGGTTGTTATTCTCAACAAAACAAATGTTCGAGTGAACAACACTCAAACTCCACATGAACTCTGGTATGGTGAGACTCCTTCGGTAAAGCATTTCAAAATTTTTGGGAGCAAATGCTATATTAAGAATATTGATGAACAACTTGGCAAACTTGAACCTAGAGCAGATGAAGGCATTCTCCTTGGTTATTCTCCCTACAACAAAGCATATATGTGTTATAATAAAATACTTGGAAGAATTGTTGACAGCATTGATGTATTAGTTGATGAAAAAGGATACATCCCTAGGCAAGTAAATCATGAAGATATCGAAGAGGATGAAGAATACTCTCCAAATCAGGCTGATGATGAAGAAGAGACCCATGAAGAATAAACCCATGAGGAGCCAGAGGAACAGATAAGGATAGAAGAAAAGACTCCTTCTAGGTATGCTCAAAAGAATCATCCAGAATCACAAATTTTGGGGCAAAAGGAAGTTGGCATACACGCAAGAAGAACAATTGCAGAAGCTCCAAGCTATTTGGCATTACTCTCCTCCACTGAACCAAAAAATGTAAGAGAAGCTTGCAAAGATGAATGCTAGGTCAAGGAAATGGATGAAGAACTTGAACAAATCGAAAAGAACAACACTTGGGAGTTGGTTCCTAGACCAAAAGATAAGAATGTCATAGGAACAAAATGGATCTTCAAGAACAAGTTGAATGAAAATGGGGAAATTATTAGAAATAAGGCCAGACTTGTTTGCAAAGGGTATGCTCAACAAGAAGGAATAAACTTCGAAGAAACTTTTTCTCCTGTTGCTATACTTGAGGCCATCTGAATGTTCCTTGCTCTCTCAAGCTTTCAGAAGTTCAAAGTATTTCAAATGGACGTGAAATCAACCTTTCTAAATGGGGACTTAGAAGAAGAAGTGTACATTGAGCAACCAAATGGTTTCATTCTTGGGAATGATCCAAATCTTGTATGCAGACTAAAAAAGGCTCTCTATGGTCTTAAACAAGCTCCAAGGGCTTGGTACTATCGTTTGGACAAATATATTCATCAACAAGGCTTTTCAAAAGGATCAGCAGATAGCAATCTTTATATAAAAATTGAAAATGACAAATTGCTAATACTTGTTGTGTATGTAGATGACATTATCTTTGGCAGCAATGAAGAAGCTATGAGTCAAAGCTTTGCCTTGGTGATGCAGAAAGAATTGGAAATGTCTTTGCTTGGAGAACTAACATACTTTCATGGATTTCAAATCCAACAAAATGAAGGCGATATCTTCTTGTCTCAAACCAAGTACCTCAAGCAGATTCTGAAGAAGTATGGCATGGAAGATTCAAAACTAGTATGTACCCCGATGGTTACAGGATGCAGTCTCAGTGCAAATGATGAATCATTAGCAGTGCATCAACCAACCTATAGATCCATGATTGGAAGTCTACTTTATTTGACAGGTACATGACCAGACATCATGCATGCAGTGGGAATAGTTGGAAGATTTCAGGCAAATCCTAAGGAAAATCATCTTCAGGCAGTAAAGAGAATTTTCAAGTATCTTCAAGGAACTCAAAACTATGGCTTATGGTATCCTAGAGATACAGATCTCACTCTCCATGCTTATACAGATGCAGATTGGGCTGGAAGCGTGGATGACAGAAAGAGCACAAGTGGTGGTGCATTCTTTATGGGTTCCAGATTATTATCTTGGTTCAGCAAGAAACAGAGTTCGATTGCTTTATCTACAGCTGAAGCGGAATATGTGGCAGCTGCATCTTGCTGCACTCAACTCCTTTGGATGATGCAAACCTTGCAGGATTTTCAAATCAATTGTACACCACCTATCTCCATCTTATGTGATAACACAAGTGCAATCAGCATTCCAAAGAACCCAGTCATGCATTCAAAGACAAAGCACATACCGATCAAATATCACTTTCTCCGGGAACAAGTCTTGAACAAAAGGTCAAATTGGAGTATGTTCCTTCTAAGGAACAAGTTGCTGATATTCTCACCAAACCACTGCCCAGGGAAACTTTTGAATATCTCAGACAAAAGCTGGGAGTAGTTGATGCATCATCTTGCTGTTAAACTTGTCAATTTCAGAGAAAAAGGAGTGTACACGAGTTGCATGAGGAGGAACCGCGTACATACACCGGTTGGTGCAGAGAAAGTCGCGTATATGGAGGATTGATGGATATCAGAAGGAACAGGCTCTGGTTGGAAATTGTCCGATATGGGTCTGAAAGAGACCATCCAGCACAAGTTCAGGGGGAGCAGATAAACTTCTAATAATGCATTGTTGGCATTATCTTAGAAGATTGTGGTTCTAAGCTATTGTTGGTGGAACAAGTGCACAGGGAGAACAGAAGGAAATCATGGTTGCTGATCTGAATGGTGATTGACAGATGCTGCTGCTTGGTGACTTTCATAAGTCTTGCTCTAAATATTTCGTCTCTATGTCATGTATCTTTTTGATGGTGTCAAGGTCATGTAACGACCTATATTGGTTTCCCCACTATACCTGGGATGAAGATGTAATGTACTTGGCTTCATATGTAATTTCTTATGTATCCCCACTTGGTTGGGTGGATCATCCCCACGTGGTTGAGTGAAGGATGTAAGTATTGAATCTTGTGGTGATAGGAAGGTCTTTTATGATGCATAAGTCATGGTTCGTCTTGAAGAACATATTTTGCAGATCTTGCCTACAGTTAGGGGAGCATGGTCAGCTCAGCACGACAGAGATTTCAGCATGTACTCAGGGGGAGCACAACCCTTCGCCCTTGATGACAAAGGGGGAGAATGAAAGAGGATATTGGTGTTGCCATCAAGTCCAAAGGGGGAGATTGTTGGCATTATGGCATAAGTTTGATGCTATGGCTCTGATGTTGTCCTTGATGGCAACTCACCTAGGTGACAGATCTCAGTTCAGGAACTCACAAAGAAGAAAAAGACATATACGCAGGTGCATCTAGACGAAGATGCGTATACACGCGGGTTATACGTTACAAAAGCACGTATATGTTGGGGAACTTACTCTTGGTCCATGGTAGTTAGTCCTTGGGATTTGAACCTATGGTTTTGGACCATGGCGTCTCGTCAGATGTGTTGATCCCTAGTTTTGGGTTCATGGTATTGAAATGTTATGGTTTTGGACCGTGGTATTGTGGAAGGCCTAAGACTATAAAAGAGGAAAGAGATCTTGTGACAAATGATCATCCGAATTATCATTGAATATCTGAAAAAGTGCTAGAGCTGAATACTGGTAATTGGGTTATGATGCAGATCTGGATCTGAATAAAGGAGGAACCTTAGCGCAAAGAAGAAGGATAAGTTCTATTGATGGGTCTTAATCTTTAAGATTGAATGATAGTTTCTTTATATTATTTTGGTCTGTTATATGTGGCACTTGCTTGATCTATAACACTGCTAATCTGGGTTAATTAGTGTTTTTGAATATCTGAAAGAGCGAATTATCCTTTAGAGATCTGTACGCAGGTTTAGTGAAGCGAAGGCGCGTATACATGCTAGTTCAGTGAATGGAAACAGCGTATACGCAGGTTGTTCCAAACACAGAAGCGTATGCACGCATGTTGCAGGTTATTGAAATAGCGTATATACTCTAAGTTGTGATCTAGCTGCTTCTGTTTATTGCTGCTGTGTTCTGGGGTCAGTGTTTGGTGTGTGGTTTCTGGTACAGCTGTCAGAGAAGTATCTACTTGATTCAGATCTAATTGGTGAAAGGAGATTGATGGATTCTTGATGATTGATTGATGTTCATGGATCCAGTCAGAAAATTTATGAAACGTGGTCCCTGGAAGAAAGAGAAGGTTGTAGCCTTCTGTAGGCCAGCACCTACGTACTAGTATCTTGGCTAGTGCAAGAGCTAAGGGGGTTGTAGCTCCCTTCCAGGAGAAGCTGGAGAACGAGAGAGAGTAGTAGCTCTCTGCAAGTTGCAGCCTGCGTACTGGTAAAGGACTGCACCAGTACATTAAAAAGGAAGTTTCTAATTAAAGAAGATAGAGACGAATTGCAGCAGGTGGTTTTCACCCACATTGGGTTTCCACCTTATATCTTGTGTTCTTGTGTGCGATTGTCTTTATGCTCTGCTTTACTGTCTCTGGTTACTGGTTATTTGATTCTGAAACACAGATTAACAATCAACATCAAGATAAAGAAAATTAAAAGTTAGCATTGTATACGCAAGTTTCATTCTGCATAATCGCGTATATACGCAGGTTTATAAACTGAAGTAGCGTATATAATGAAATTTGAAAAAGGAATATTTGACTTAATAATACTGATTCACCCCCCCTCTCAGCATTATTTCCAACACATCCCACCCAGTACACAGCTAGGGTGCGATGGGCGCAAGGAGGAAAGTTTATGCACTGATTTTTCATGGAAATTTTGCCTGTTTTGCCCAAATCAGAATCCTAATTCTTCTCTTGTTTGTTTTTTAGAGATTCATTGGATCAAGATGGTCATTACATGGTGTGAACGTGAGCATGAAGAAGAGGATATGATTGCCTTACATAATCCAGGTACGGTGATTGCATTGCGGAACTGTGGCTTGCTCAAATTCTTTTGCATATCTAGCATGAGGCAACAAATCAACTGGTTGCAATATTTTCTTGATGCATGGGATCCTATCAACCAAGTGTTCTAGATTCGAGGTAACTCCATCCTTTGATAGTTGAGGATTTCTACTTCTTGACCGGTTTATCGAGGCGTGGTGCCCCTCTCTCACTATCAGGATCCGCCCGTGGGGGTGAATCCGTGAGGGATTATATTCATCGATTCTATAGAGATGGGTCTCAGTCGAGAAGGGATGGAAAGATCAATATTCGAGATGTCACTGACTAGCCCTTGAGGACTATCTTATTCACCTTTGCTAGATTGGCTGGTAGTGTGGCTCTTCACTTGGCCAATAGGTCCTATATGCAATATGCCTTGGAATGCCTTAAACCAAAGGTATTCAACTGGTGTGATGTAATACTTCCGGTGATAAAAGAACAACTTACCAAGGTGAAGAACGGAAGATCCAAGAACTTTGGTTATGGTTCTATTTTGACCGTTTTTGCCTTGGAGAGGATCCCATTGATGCAGCCACAGTATATTTCACTAGGACTGCCAGCACCGACGGAACCACGGATGTAGAGACGGGTTGATCTTATGGCCAGACATGTTGTTCAGTCATAGATTTCATTTTCTGATGCCTTCTTCAAGTTGTTCAACCATCAGCGAATGGTCTTCTCCGAGTATCCGTATGCTGGGATGGATTTCCGGGATGACCCGGATTTGGTGCTGCCAGCTGGCAAGCAGTGGGGTGTTATAGGTAAAAGATCTGACCATATCTCTATTTATTTCTTTTATAATGTTCTTGTGTATTTTAAATGTTATCAAGACTAATCAAACTCATATATTTGTGCAGATGTTGGCCTAGTGCGACCAACAGTGCGCCTGAGAGTAGCAGCTGTCGTTCCAATAGGAAAGGTTGTAGGGAGGGTTGTCCTTCGCAATCTGGACATAGTCTAGACCCTTGCAGTATTGCAGGATCAGATCGAGGGTCTCACCCTTGGTATTCAAGATCTGATCCTGATCCCAATTTTATCTGCTCCCAATTTTATCGGATTCCTGATCGTAAAGTAAGACCAGGCCACCTTCTAAGAAGACACGAGGTTTGACATTCTTGTCAAACAACGCCTTGAATCATTTCTTATGGGATTTGTTAGCCAAGGCAGCGTCACGACGGGTTTCATCCAATTGGTTTAGTTCAAAGAAATGAGCCTCTTCCTCTGAAGTTCCGGGGAGAAGGTCGACTGCGAGCTTGAGAGATGAAATCTCACACTGAATCGATAAGACTACTTCCAAGACATACATCAGCTAAAAGGGTGTAAATCTGGTTGCATTTCTCATTGATGTCCTATGTGCCCACAAGGCCGAGTAAGATTAGGTGCCAATTCCGTTTGTGGACTCCAATCATCCTGTTAGTGTCAGCCTTTGAAGCCTTCCTTCAGTGATCAAACATGCTCTTACAAACTGATTTTAAGGTGTCAAGGTCAAATTTTGTCATTTCAATAAGTCTTCAAGCAAAATTTGGTCACTAGGCATTAGGTCTAGGGTTTGTTTTCACTCTTTTCAAAATTGTCCAAATGTCGGTCCACGTCACCATTCAGCTGAGTGTACCATTATTCAGAGGGTTGTCATCATCATGTCAAGTTCCATTGGGTCATTTTACAACCTGTTCATGCTTCAGTTGTGCCTAGGTAAGGTCCATTTCCCTCTCCTAGGGTTTTGGAGGTAATTTCTCTTGGATGGTCAAATCATTAGAAAAACTTGTATCCTGATGTTCATACACCTTCCCCTATCATTAATGTACCTTATTAAACACTTCCCATCACTGAGATTCCCCAAATTCCTCATTTTTTCACAAACCCTAGTCTCTTGCCACAACTTGGCAATTTTCTAGGCTAGGCCTGTGTTTTGCCCTTTTGAACCCCTCCCCTCACTAAATCTCTGAGATTCCACTTTCCCCTACTTCCTAACATCCCTCCCTACTTCCAAAAATTTCCCCAAGAATTTAGAAGCCACTTATCCCCTTCATTTCGCTTCATTTCGACAAAATTCCTTGTTTCACACATTGGGATAAGTTTCACTCAAAAGATGTTTCAGAGAAATCAAAGATGAATTTTGGAAACTTGAGAGAAGTTTTTATCCACAACATACCAAGGAAGAACAACCTCCTTCACATTTTACACATGTTTCATGGTGTTAGAGAAATGTCAAAAATACAATCGCCTCGGGAGAATTGATGCACCTCTGAAGTGACTTTGGGAAAATCAAGTGTTCTCCTAGCTTGGTTGGCCATATAAATTTTTTGATGAGTCAAAGGATAACTAGACAAAAATATCTTTCCAATGAGCTATCATGAGCTCAATTTGGAATTGAGGAAGGCATTCAAAAGTTGACTGCAACAGAACTCTGCCTTGAGGCAGCCTCATTTGGCACATTTTGACCAGTCTTGGGAGATTTGATTTTTGACAAGGCCAATGAACTCCAAATTGAACAATTATAGTTTTAATAGAAAGTAGACTTAGAGACCTTTCCAACGAGCTATCCTACGCCCCATTTCAACATCAGGAAGGCCTCCAAGCGCCTCTTACAAAATGCACTACGTGTTGGGTCTGTGCGTTGCTCATACAAGGTGTGCGCTGCGCATATAGAGGTGCGCTGCGCATAGAGACCAGGGCGCTGTGCGTAGAGGTTTTTGATCAGGTTTTCCTCCTCTAGCTCAGGAATTCTGCCAGTTTTCACCAATTTCACTTCTTGATGTGATTTTTGACCCAGCTTGATGTAATTTGATGTGTATGAGGTAACTTGGCACCTTGTTACCTTGTTCTAGATGATTCATTCACAAATTAGCAAAAAATTAATGTAATGAATCAGTTTCCTTATTTTTAGAGGAAGGTTGTTTTGGTCACCTAGATTCTTGCTCCATGTTTATAATTTGTTCAAACTGCTCCTAGAAGGAGGAGCTCGACCCCTAGAGGTTAGGGAATGTGGTTAGCTTGATCTATATATGTAAATTTTCATTCAGTAGCACAGGTTAAACTCTTGGGAAGATTTTGGCACACTATTATACATATTTTTCATATTTTGGCTGAGGAAAGATCAGTGATTTTGCAGCACCTGTTGGGATTCTTGTGGATTTCATTTCTTGATGGTGTTATCTCTCAGTTATTGTAAGTTTATTCATGTTTACAGGTATACCGTTCCTTCTTATGCTTCTGAAACTAAATGAATGAGTAAATGAGGTTGAATTCATTGTTTACAGTGCTCTTCCTTTAAGTTTGTTTAGTTTTTCATGTTTTCGCCAGTTTGGAGAGGATCCATGTTCTCCCTTGCCCTCTTCAGCTCCTTGTCATTCTGATCCATCCATACACCTGATTAAAGGCATCAAGACTACTACCCACCTCACCCCAACTCGAACTCTGCAAAGATCTGACCTTCATCCCCGCACCCAAAATTGGTTTTGCCGTTTCTCCAACAAAAAACTCAAAAATCTAAAAACAAACTTTCCTATCTCTTTACTAGCCTAAAATTAGTATTCCTTATCGATCATCTCAACCCCTTTGAAAACTTGTTTACCGAGATAGACCCGGAGAGAGCCCTCTCCTGTCCTCGTAGGGCTAGCTACGAGGCTAAGCTTGGTTTGATGTTGCCTTGAGTTTTGCCTTCCTCTGCCTGAGGCAGATTCGAGCGTTAACATAGTGGCGACCATACTGGGGAAGAAAATGGTTTGCTTTTTGATGTCATTTGTTTTATAGCTACAGATGGAGCCTGAAGTTATGCCAGGTAGCCTTCGAAACGCTTTTTCTTTGCATTAGCGGAAGCAGATAAACGTTGCTTCAGTCAATCTCTGGTCTAGCTTGTAAACGTGACATCTAACTTGTAAATTGCTCCAGTACATGTATCAAGTTCAGATCTGATTGTTGATGGTGGACAACGATCAGACACTTGCAAGGGTGAAATCATTCACCTGGCGACTCTAAAAATTTTTCGAGATCAGACCTAAAGACTCCACTGGAGGATGAACCCGACTAGCAAAAACATGAAAGGACAACATGGACAGATCAGGTATTCAAGTTGGAATTTCATCCAAGACATTTTGTTCTTTGTCATAAATTATTTCTTCTCTTTTCCCAAGAATGTCAAGAAGGCTTTGCAAAGTATACTATGCTTAAGAAAAGATCCCAGGCTTGCAGTTGATTCTTTCCCTTTGAAGATTGTGAATACCAAAGATTTGCATACCTTTGAGCTTGATCAAGAACTTTCTTCTAAATTTTGTGATGACCATCTTCAAATTGATGAATCTCAAGAGACCAAGGCTGATTCTATACCTGCTGTACATACCCCTACACCTTGTAAAATTCCAGATCAGTATAAACCTCTTGTTTTACCTTCTATTCTCCATGCTTTCCCCAAAAATTATGATCTATATTTGCTGAGGTTTGCCGGTGAATGTAAGAATGTCAACGTTGAGCAACATGTGTAGAATTTTGAGTCTTTTCTAGATCTTTTTGAAGTTGATGAAGAAGATGTCAGTATAAGACTTTTTTCTCTTTCTTTACAAGGCAAAGTGAAGAGTTGGTTCAAAACCCTGCCTGAAGTGAGCATCTCAGGTTTCCGACAGTTCGTCAAAGTTTTTCTCGACAGGTGGATGATCAGGCAGAACCTTTTCTTGATTATAGAAGAGTATAACCAGCTGAAAAGATTGCCAGGGGAGACAGTACAACAATTTTCAGCCAGATTTAACCAAGTTTATTATTCAATGCTAGTTGAGATAAGGCCTACTCCTAGATCTGCTCTCTTGCACTATCTGGGTGCATTTGATCCATAGATGGAGTTTCAACTGAGAGAAATGGATATTGCAACGCTTCATGAGATGCAAAATAGTGCAGTAAATGTAGAGGAGCATCTGTTGATCCGACGGGCAAGGTTGAAAGAAGAAGAGATGAAAAACATAGATCCGGTCGAATCAACATCTCTAGAGGTGAAACTTGACATTTTGGTAAGTGTAGTGGAAAAGATGATGGACAAGATCAATGCAAGGAATGATTATGATGTTCAAGCTCATGGCTTGCTGATTGAAAAATAACAAGTTGCTGCTCCAAAACATTTTGTTTCTTATCCTAGTTGTCATAGATCTGATAATGATTGTTTTGTAGATCACCTTGGTGAAGAAAGAACTGTTGATATGACCTACATGCTTGATGATATGTTTTATACTGATGATTTGCCTCAGTTTGATCAGTATGATGATGATTATGTTCTCCAAACAGAAGCTGCTATTGTAAACGAACAAGCATCTAGTTTGTGGGAGGAAGAATTTCATTTTCAACAGCTTGAATACAATGTTCAGCCATCACATATCAGCTACGAAAGTGACGAGGAAAGTGCATCAAAGTTTGAAGTAAGTGAAGGATCTTTGCCTTTTTGTTTTGATTCGTTTCAGTTCATCGGAGATAACTACCATGCAATCAGAAATCAAATGTCAACAAGTCTTGATTTGAATCATTCTTGAGAGCAATGAAAATTTTGTTCAAGACTTCTCATATTCAGATTTGCAACCCCCGAAAGCCATTGATTGTAAAGTTGCAGTTGAAGACTTGGAAGTGGACACACATGATTTAATGATTCAAGGTGACTCCGTACCATTCTGTTTTGAATCATTTCAGTTTTTGAAGGGTAGATTGCATAGTAAATCTTCAAATGAACAGCTTATAACAAATCAGCAATCTCTCAGTGTTAATGTTGAGGATGAGACAGATAACAAAATTCTTGAGCAGCCTGTAGCATC
Organism: Pinus taeda; assembly: GCA_000404065.3. Taxonomy (NCBI): domain Eukaryota; kingdom Viridiplantae; phylum Streptophyta; class Pinopsida; order Pinales; family Pinaceae; genus Pinus; species Pinus taeda. The sequence continues at coordinate 141,990 of APFE031681675.1, read as the reverse complement.
AGATTTGTAGCCACCAAATGAAATTGAAGGGCATATTACAGATGAAGGTGTGGAAGATGAAATACATGATTTGATGATGCAAGAAGATTCTATACCCTTTTGTTTCAAAGCATTTCAGTTTATAAGGCAGAATCTTCGTAAAATCTCTCAAGAAAAAAATGAGCAACATGTAGGCAATCATGTAATCACATTGGAACCAATAGAAAATGGTTTGCAGTAGTCTTTTCAAGTTTTTCATGATCCAATAGCTGATGTTTTGGATGAGGTTTGCAGTCAATGTCTTTCTCCATTGACTACATGTGAGCTTGAAACATGTGCTAATATGAATTTGATCCGACAGTCGGTTACTTTGTCATTTTCAGCAGAGGTCTCGTCACAAGGCTCAGGTCAAAGTTTGCATTCATGGTATGAGGAAACGAGAAGTAATCCATTAGATGAGCTAAGTTCCAGTGTGCTTGAATTTCAAGATCCTTATGCAGTGTTTTTGGAGGCGGATAGAGGATCTGTTTCCAAGTTGTCATGGGAGCTGCCTTTCAGTAGTTCTCTCTTGTTGTTCATAAGTGAGCACTTGCAGAAAATTTGAACAACAGATGGAATACTTACTTGGTTGCATTGGTTGTTTCATTTCACTTGATCGGGTGATGAATGAAACTGTTAGAGTAGGTTTTGATGAATAAGCTCCACTTTGAGCATCATTTCTAGTTTGTCAGTTGTGTTTAAGTATCGATTCAGTTCTTAGTTGAGTGAGAACCAATTTGTGTCGTCAAGTCATCAGTTTTCAGTCATGCATTTCAGTTTGAGTTTTTGACTCCATTGCCCAATGGATAAGGTGCTGGTCTGCTCTCCCAAAGATCTGCCGTTCTTGGCACCTCCAAGAAGCTACCATCCCCATTGGAGCCAATGTTAGTGTCAGTCTTTGTAGCCTTCCTCCAGTGATCAAGCATGCTCTTACAAGTGATTTTAAAGTGTCAAGGTCAAATTTTTTCATTTCAGGGAGTCTTCAAGCAAAATTTGGTCACTAGGCATTAGGTCTAGGGTTTGTTTTCACTCTTTTCAAAATTGTCAAAATGTCGATCCATGTCACCATTTAGCTGAGTCTATCATCATTCAGAAGGTTGTTATCATCATGTTAGGTTCCATTGGGTCATTTTACACCTTGTTCATGCCTCAGTTGTGCCTAGCCAAGGTTCATTTCCCTCTCCTCGGGTTTTGAAGGCAATTTATCTTGAATGGTCAAATCATTAGCAAAACTTGTATCTAGATGTTCATACACCTTCCCCTATCCTTCATGTACCTTATTAAACACTTCCCATCACTGAGATCCCCCAAATTCCTCATTTT
>APFE031681675.1:123190-140493 GCA_000404065.3 Pinus taeda | reverse complement strand
CCTAGTTTCTTGCCACAACTTGGCAATTTTCTAGGCTAGGCCTGTGTTTTTCCCTTTTGGACCTCTTCCCCTCACTCGATCTCTGAGATTAAACTTTCCCCTACTTCCTAACATCCCTCCTTACTTCCCAAAATTTCCCCAAGGATTTAGAAGCCCCTTATCCCCTTCATTTTGCTGCATTTCAACAAAATCCCTTGTTTCACACATCGGGATAAGTTTCACTCAAAAGATGTTTTAGAGAAATCAAAGATGAATTTTGGAACATTGAGAGAGGTTTTTGTCCACAACATGCCAAAGAAGAGAAACCTACCTCACTGTTTACACAAGTATCATGGTTTTAGAGAAATGTCAAAAATATCGTTGCCTCAGGAGAATTGAATGCACCTCTGAAGTGACCTTGGAAAAATCAATATTTCGCCTATCATGGTTGGCCAAATGACTTTATTGATGAGTCAAATGATAACTAGACACAAAGAGCTTCCCAATGAGCTATCATGAGCTCAATTTGGAGTTGAGGAAGTTATTCAAAAGTTGACTACAATAACACTCTGCCTTGAGGCAGCCTCATTTGGCACATTTTTACCAGTATCGGGAGATTTGATTTTTGGTAAGGAAAATGAACTCCAAATTAAAAAAATTCTAGTTGGGTTGGAAAGTAGACTCAAATACCTTTCCAACGAGCTATCCTGCGCCCGATTTCGACACCTGGAAGGCCTCGAAACGCCTCCTGCAAAATGCATTATGTAGTTGGGTGCGCGCGACGCATTGGGTAACGCGCGCGACGCATCAGGGGCGCGCGGCGCATCAGGCACCAAAACACAGTGAAAAATTAAATGCACGGGGTGCATCAGATGTGCGCGGCGCACTGGGTTTTAAGCCCAAAATTGGCTTGGAAAGGCATCAAATCGCCTCCTCTCCGTACAAATTTGCAGGTAGGCTCACATCCACCACTTGTGCTTGGCTTTTGAAAGATAAATGTAATGGGTTCATGAAAAGTTTTCAGTGGATATCCAAGTTTGAAGCCCTCCTTTTGTCAATATAAAAGGTGTTGTAGGGTTTGAAAACAATGTGTTACCAAGGTTGTATTCTTCCTCATTTCCCTTTGGCATATTTGGCACTTGAAGATAAAGACATCAAACCTTCATTCCTCATTTTCAACAAATCAAACATACACTTGGCATAGACTTTCAATACCATGGAGGAGGGCACCAATATATCATATGACCAAGACAACGACTCTACAACAGAATTGCATGCACCAGGAGGGCACTAAAATGTCGAAAAGGGAGGATAGACTCTGAATCTTGGCCGAAGCCTCTTTGGCTGAACATGTCATTTGATGAGGCACCTTCAGCCCAAATTTCAAAGAATTTGGAGAAAATTTTGTCATTTTGAAATTTTTGCCTTGCAAAACAGGTTTTTCAGCTCAACGCGTAGTGCACCGCGCGCGACCCATAAGATTGGGAGGTCCAAATCACAAATGGCTTGTAGTTTTGGATTTGTCATGATGAATTATACATACTCAGCTATTTCCAAAGTATTTCATTAAGTTCTGGGTGATCAAAAGGCTCAAAAACACCATGAAAATCACCTTTCTACCACCTTTTGCAACAGCAGGAAGTACTTCCGGGAGAATGCACTTTTGGAGGGGCAAATGGACACCAAATTGGAAAATTCCACTTGGGTTGGAAAGTGGACATCTAGGGCTTTCCAACAGGCCAACCTGAGCTCAATTTGGATATCAGGAAGTGCCCCAAAAATAGGTGGAAAGGTGCGTGGTGCATAGGGCTCAAGCGCCCGGTGGACAGGGGTTTTTGGCATAATTTTCACCTTCGAGCTCAGAATTTCGGCCAATTATGACTAGTTTCACCTCTTGATGTGGTATTTGACCCAACTTGATGTAATTTGATGTGTGTGATGTAATTTTGGCACATTTTTACTTGTTCTAGAGGATTCATTCACTAAAAGGTGAAAATTAAATGAATGAATTAGTTTCCTAGCATATTAGGTAAGTTGTTTACTACTAGATTTTCGTTCTTGTTTAGAATTAGTTCACAAGCTCTTAGAATGATGAGCTCGACCCCTAGAGGCAAGGAAAGGGTTAGGATGGTCTATATGATGTAATTCTCAATCATTTTCAGAGGTTGGAGGATGTTGGACACTTGGGATTTCTTTGGCATACTATTGTACATATTATCTCTGCATTTTTGGCTAAGGAAAGAGCAGGGTTTTGCAGCACTGTTTGGGATCCATGTGGCTTTATGTTTTGATGGTGTGCTTCTTTAAGTAATTGTAAGTTGTTATGTGTATCATTTTCCTTCTTTCATCTTCTGCAATTGAACAAATGAAGTGTTAAGGTAGAATCCATCAATGGTTATGCTCTGCCTTTAAGTTTGTTTAAATTTCCATGTTTTCTGTAGTTTAAAGAGAATCCTTGAGACTTCCTTGCTCTCCTTAGCTCCTCACCAGTTTGATCTACCCATCTCACTTGCTTTAAAGCATCACAACGATCTCCTATATTGCCCCAAATAGACCTCTGCAAAAATTGTGCCTCATCCCCAAGCCCAAATTGTCTTTCCCATTGTTTTCAACAAAACCCTAAAAATCCAAATCAAAATCAAACTCTCTTATCTTTTTGCTAGCCTAAAATCATTTCCCATTTTAAAGTCGTCTCGCACCCTATTGCTCATTTTATCGAGATTGACTGGAGAGAGCCCTCTCCTGTCCTCGTAGGGCTAGCTATGAGGTTGAGCGTGGTTTGATGTGGCCTTGAGTTTTACCTTATTTCAGCCTAAGGTAGATTTGAACGCTAACAAGATCTATCATTGAGCGCATAAACTTGCAGCTTTGGGGAGGCATGCATGTAGGAAATACAAGAGGTGGTCACGCTTGTTGGACTCTCTTGTAACCCCTATGGGTACCCCTTCGAGTAGTAGCGCATTAAACAGAACCGTGCACGGACTGTCTTCCAAGTACCCTTTGGGTATATCGGAAGCCCCCTCACTCACTTGAAACCTCTCCATAGATAAATTGTCGATTGTCTTGCTGCTACAGTACACCGAGAACAACACTTGGAGAGATTACTCGCCCATACGATAGGGTAGTCGGGTTGTACGACTAAGGGTACGGTTGATCCTCCTTGGTTAGTGCCCTGAAAAATTGGGCTGAGTACTACTATCAAACCCTTATGTATATTGCGATCTGTAGCACCTGACACTTCTAGAGACCATAGTTCCCTTCTCTATCACACATAATATCTACCAGATCAGATCTTGAAAGTGGGTTTTTGCAGCAGTAGCAGCAATCGGTTCCGCAATTCAGATTTATCAGAACAACCATTCAAATCTATTAGGTCCATCAGATCCGCAGCAGCAATCTGTTCCGCCATTCAAATCTATCTGATTAGCCATTTAGATCTCTCAAATCCATCAGATCCGCCATCCAAATCTGAGTAGTTGTGTGGGTTCCTATACCTGGGCGTGATTTTCGTAGGACTTTTGGAAGCATTGACATTTTCGATATTCGGCTACTGCAGTATTCCTAAGCAAGGAGTAAAACTCCATTAGGAGTTAAAAAAAATGAGTCTGAGACCCCCCCGGGGCACTTATTGGTGACTTAGGCCATAAGAATCAGGACAACGAGCTGAGCAAGGTGGTACCATTCAATTGTTAGTGCCAAAAAATTTGGGCGGCCCCAAATTTCAAGCAAATCGGCTCGGTGCATGGTACAAACTAGACATCAAGCTATGGCGAATGAGAGGATGGACAACCTTTAATCATCCTTGAAAGACATCCAATCGCAACTGAAGGAAATAACTACAACACTCTCTAAGGGCAAGGTGGAGGCACATGAGGAGGCATATATTGGCAATGAAAATAGTGAGGGTGAGTCTAGCCAGTCTCTTCACCTCTTTGGCACCCCCCAACAATCCCATCCATGACCACCCAAGTTGGACATGTATAAATTTGATGGCTCTCACCTGGCCGCATGGATAGCACAAATGGAGTAATATTTCACACTAAATTACATCCTAGATAATGCGACTCAACTTAGTGTGGGTATCTTGTGCTTGGACAATGAAGGATGGCAATGGTGGCAATGGCATCAACGTTGCTATGGAAGGTCCTTGACGTGGGATACATTCAAAAAAGCTCTTATGGATTGCTTTGACCATGAATCTAACTTTTTGGGCCATCTGACTAAGCTCAGACAGATAGGAACAGTGAATGAATATATTGCAACCTTTGAAGCCTTAGCTTTCTGCACTAGAGGTCTACAAGATGAGTTCTACACGAAATGTTTTGTCAGTGGTCTCAAAGAAGCCATACAAGCCCACATCCGACTACACCACCCTAGCTTATGGTTGCATGCTTACAGGATAGCTCGTGAAATCGAATGAGAATTGGCGGCCCAGTTTAATCGCCCAAATTTCATTGCTAAGGGTCGCCCCCAATAGGCTCAAAGCACTACACAGACACTCAAGGTTCAAAAGGTGTCACCAGCAGAAATGGCGAAAAGAAGAAAGGAAGGATTATGTTACTACTATGATGAGAAATACTCCCCCGGGCATAAATGCAAGGAGCACAATTTTTCTCAAATTGATGCTACTGATCACAGTGCATCGAAGGAAGCTCCACTACTTGAGCAACAAGAGGAGGAAGAAGAGGACAACTAGCAGGACAATGTACCTGAAGAACCAGTTATATCACTACATGCTTTGGCAGGGATTTCTTCACCTCAAACTCTTAAAATCAGAGGTTTTATTAAGCGTCGACCAGTAGTAGTCTTGATTGATAGTGGAAGTACACATAATTTTATACATCAAAGAGTTGCAAAAGCAATGCATTGTTTTGTCTAAGTAGTTTCTAACTTCCAGGTCCAAATTGTCGATGGGGGAACAATGAAATGTGAAGGCTGTTATGAAAATGTCAAACTTCAAATGGGGGATTATCAATTAAACACCCACATGTTTTCCATACTCATGGGAGGGTGCGACATTGTCCTTGGTGTTGAATGGCTTCACACACTTGGCCCAATCACAATGGATTTCCAGGAGTTATATATGAGCTTTAAGCAAAAAAACCACACACATACCCTCCGCAGACTCCAGGCAAGAGCTCCCTCTATCATCAGCTCACATCAAATGGAAAAATTGTTAAAAAAGGTCCACCATGGAGTCATAGCTCAATTTAATGCCATTTAGGCCTGTGAACCCAATCCTATTCATATTCATCCTGAGATACAACAGACCTTAAACAACCATCTACCAGTCTTTGAAAAGCCTCATGAGCTTCCACCCTCGAAAGGGGAACATGATCATAGCATTACTTTGGTCCTAGGGGCTTAACCACCAAATGTGTGCCCATATAGATATCTGTTTGCCCAAAAGAATGAAATAGAAAAAATAATCAAGGAACTCTTGGAAGCAGGCGTCATTCATCCCAGCGTTAGTCCTTATTCATCACCAGTGGTCATGGTACTCAAGAAAGATGGGGAATGGCGTATGTGTCCAAACTTCAGGGCACTTAATAAGTTGACAGTCAAAGATAAATTTCCCATCTCGATTGCTGATGATTTGTTGGATGAACTAAATGGGGCTCAATTATTTACTAAGCTTGACCTTTGCTCAGGCTACCACCAAATCCGCATGAAAGAAGTAGACATCCCAAAGACTGCTTTCTGAACTCATGAAGGCCATTATGAGTTCCTGGTCATGCCATTTGATCTTTGTAATGCCCCATCCACTTTTCAGAGCCTTATGAACCACCTGCTCAAACCATATCTCAGAAAATTTGTCCTTTTTTTCTTTGATGACATCCTCATCTACAGTCGCACTTGGGCCGCACATCTTCAGCATGTAGATCTGCTCTTGCAACTGCTCCGCAAGCATAAATTATTTGTTAGGATGTCCAAGTTTTCTTTTGGCATGGAAGAAGTTGAGTATTTAGGCCACATTGTGGGGCATGAAGGTGTCAGTGTGGACCCCAAAAAGATCCAGGCCATGCAGGATTGGCCTCAACCTAAGACATTGAAGAGCCTGAGAAGATTTTTGGGTCTCACAGGCTACTATCGCAAATTTGTCCGCAATTATGGTCACACTGCTAGGCCCCTCACTCAACTCCTCAAGAAAAATTCATTCCTCTAGAATGACGAAGCACAACAGGCCTTTACATCTCTCAAACATGCCATGTGTTCCACTCCAGTCTTAGCACTACCCGACTTCACCAAATCTTTTGTGATATAATGTGATGCTTCAGGTACAGGTATTAGAGCAGTCTTAATGTAGGAAGGTCGACCCTTGGCTTCACAAGCCAACAACTAAGTGGGAAGAATCTGGGACAATCTACCTATGAGAAGGAGATGATGGCCATCTTACATGCAGTAGATACCTAGCGACCATACTTATTGGAGCGACGTTTCCAAATCCACATCGGCCATCAAAGCCTTAAATATTTTTTGGAGCAATGCCTATCCTCACCACAACAAAATAAATGGCTTGCAAAAATGTTGGGATATGATTATGAGATAATTTACAAGAAAGGGCACGAAGATATTGTAGCAGATGCGCTATCCCACCAATTTGAGGAGGAAAGTACCCTTCTTGCAATTTCCCTTCCCATTCCAGAACGGATTGAAGAGGCCCGCAAAGAATGGTTTTCACATCCCTGGCTCTCCCAACTCATTAATCAATTGCAGGTGGATCCAAATTCCATAGTGGGCTACTCATGGTAGGATGAGATTCTTCGCTACAAGGATAGAGTCATAATATCACCAACATCCACCCTCAAAATCCGCATTTTGGCGAAGTTGCACTCATCTCCCACTGTAAGACATTTGGGCTTTTAGAAGACATATGCTCGCACTCAAAGATCTTTTTTTTGGACAGGCATGAAAAAGGACATTCTTACTTTTGTAGTTGAATGTGACGTCTGTCAGCGCCACAAAGGAGAAACAATCAAATCCCCAGGCACATTACAGCCATTGCCCATCTCGGCCTTAATCTGGACATAGGTTTCTATGGATTTCATTATGGGTCTTCCAAAGTCAGGAAACAAGTTAGTCATCATGGTGGTTGTGGACAGACTTTCTAAATATGCTCATTTTTGCGCCCTACCCCACCCTTTTACACCGACTTTGGTTGCTCAATCTTTCATGGATCAGATCTTCAAATTGCATGGCATGCCCACTTCCATTGTGTCTGATCATGACCCGGTCTTCACCAGTAACTTTTGGCAGGAACTCTTCCGGCTACAAGGTACCCAAGTACAACTCAGTACTTCCTATCATCCACAAACTAATGGTCAAACTGAAGCAGTCAACAAATGTTTGGAAACATACCTTAGGTGTTTCACTTTAGAAAAGAAACATCTCTGGGTACAGTGGTTACCTCTACCTAAATGGTGGTATAACACCAACTATCATGCCACCACCAAAATGACTCCATATGAAGCAGTTTATGGTCAACTCCCTCCTTCCCCTACTTCTTATATCAAGGGATGCTCGAAGGTACAAGCAGTGGATCAACTACTATAGAACCGCACCACCATGCTAGCTCACCTTAAAGAGAATCTTCATCAAACTCAAAACTGCATGAAGCAACAAGTAGATCAGCATTGCTTAGACGCCAATTTCAAGAAGGGGATCAGGTATTTTTTAGGCTGCAACCATATAAGCAAACCTCACTCAAAGACAAGGGTTGTCAGAAACTATCTCGAAAATTCTACGGACCGTATCAAGTACTTCAGCGCATTGGAGAAGTTTCCTACAGGCTAGCTTTGCCGCCCATTGCAAAAATCCATCCAGTTTTCCATGTCTCATGCCTTAAGAAAGTGATTGGGAACAATTGCATAATTCAAACCAATCTACCTAAATTGGATGAAGAAGGGTCAATCTGGCTCCAACCTGAACAAGTTCTTGATACACGAGAAAGGCACCTGCATGGCCACATGATCAAGGAAGTCCTCGTCAAGTGGAAAGACACCTCTCCGGAAGATGCAACCTGGGAACTAGCTACTATTCTTCAGCAGTTTCCACAGCTTCAGCCTTGAGGACAAGGCTATTCTTATGGGGGAAGGCATGTTAAGGTCCCACCTTAACCCCCTTATTTATGTAATAGGATTGAGTTATAGTTATAGTTAAGTAAAGAGTCAATAAAGTCCATATTAATAATTGTAAGTGGTTAACCCACATTTAATGAAGGGACCACAGTTAGTTGCAAATGGGCCATGGTATTAGATAGATTGTATTAATAAGAACCATGGTATTTCTCCATGGTATTGCATGTATTAATCCTATATAAAGGATAAAGACTCCCCTCGAGGAGCATCATATCTTATTTTGTAATCGAGCTCTGCTCTATTGGAGGTTGCCCCCTCGAAGAGGCAAGTGAACATTGCTTTTTGAATAATAAAATACTTGCTATAATTTCTCACTGTTCTATGTTCTGGGTATATTTCTTCACATATTTGGTATTCTGGTATCATCTTGCAGGTTAAGAGCATAACAACTAGAGCCAAGTGCAATGGGGGGGTAGCATCCACCACTACTAAGTGGTTTGGAGGGGGATAGTATCCCCCTTGCTTGGGGTTCGGGGTAGCGCCCCAAAATAATAATAATAATAATATATATGTGGGTCCAAGAATGGTTGGATGAACCCAAGGATGGGAGGTGGGCCCAAGGATGGTGGGCAGACCTACCCATGGTTTTGTGCATGGTTTTTTACACATGTTTTTAGGCATGATAGTTTTACCCATGGTATTTCGTAGATCTGGTCATGGAAACTATGGTTATGTTCTAATGCAAAGTTAGTGGATTGGGGGTTTATGAAATCTTCAGCGTGTATATAATGTATTGTAACATTGAATGGAATAAATGATAAAAAAATCAATCTAGTTTTCCTAGTTATGGGTTCGAGGAGATAAATATTTGTGTATATTTTTTGTTCTTGCAAGAGTATGTTTTTTATTTATAAGAAATTGTTTGCAGCTAATTTTTGTACAGGGTTAAAACCTTCATTTGATATCAGATAATTTTTCACTTCAAGGGGATGCCTTTTTGGTTGAGGGGTTTTTCTCGGGCCTGTGATAGACCATGTTATAGTGCGGGATTGAATATTGTGATGAAAGGAGATGATGAATGGTGGAAAGATAGAGATCAAGAAATTAAACGGACAAAGTTTTGAGTTGTGGAAGCTCAATATGGAGGATATCTTGGTGGATAAAGATCAGTGGATTGCAGTGGATCTAGATACTAAACCAATAGAAATGTTGACAAAAGACTGGACCGAGTTGGATTGGAAGGAAAATAGCACAATATGATTATGTGTCTTAGATTCAATATTACTGAATGTTTGAGGAGAAGCTACAACAAAGGCTTTGTGGGACACGTTAGGGGCTTTGTATTAATATAAGTCCCTGGCGAACAAATTTTTCCTATGGAAAAAGTTGTCTAACTTGAGGGTGAGGGATGGAGATTAGGTGACTAAGAATATGAATTCCTTCAATACCATGGTAAGTCAATTATTATATGTTGATATTAAAATTTTAGATGATTATAAATGCATCAGTTTGTTGTGTTCTTTACCAGACTCGTGGATAGCCTATTTATTGCCATAAGTAGCAATACAACTACCTAAAAATTTGATGAAGTAGTCCCAACATTGTTGTCGAAGGAGATGAGACAAAAAAATATGGAGAGATGGAATGAAGATGCCTTATCTATAAGAGGATGATCCCAAAACTTAAATAGAGATAAGTCCTCAAGTGGGAGATTTAATCTATAAAAAAGATTGTAAAGGTATGCTAGAAATGTAGAGAAGAAAGGCACTACAAAAAGTATTGTGGATCTAAAACTCCTGACAAAGGAAAGGTATCTAATGATTCTCCTTCTACAGAGAAGAAAACTACCTCATATGAAGGTGGGGGTGCGTACTTGGCTTCTTCTTCAAGTACACATGTAGATCGTGAGGCATGGTCGAATTACTCGCATGCATCATTCTACATGACTCCTCATAGGGAGTGGTTATGTGAATATGGGAGTATGATGATGGTGATGTCTTCCCAGATGATGACAGGAAGACCATAATCATAGGATGAATAAAATTCGATCTCAAGCAGATAGGTGGAAGCATTAGAACACGTCTTGGTGTTCTGAACATTCCTGGATTGGCCGGAAATATAATTTTTGTAAGCAAGATGGATGATGTAGGTGTAAAGACAATTTTTGAGAAAGATACCTTCAAGATGATTCAAGGAGCACTGGTATTGATGAGGGGAGTTTGGATCAGAGCTTTGTACAAGCTTATGGGAAATATTGTTATTGATGGATGCAACAGTTATGTCATTCTTGAAAGTGGAGTAGAAAATATTGTAGTCTTTGGTGAAAATACTAAGTTATGTCATCAAATACTAGGACATATTGGAGAGAAGGGCCTTTAGATACTACATGGTAATGGTATGGTGGAAGGTATGTCTAATTTCTCTCTAGATTTTGATTTTTGTAAACATTGTGTTTATGGGAAGCATAATCAGGTGATTTTTCCCTTTGGTGCTAAAAGGGCAGAAGGAATATTACAACTTGAGCACAGTGATGTGTTTGGACTTGTGTTGGTTCCATCATTGGGAAAATCTATGTACTATGTCTCACTTATAGATGACTTATTGAGGAATAGATGACTTATTGAGGAATACATGGATATATTCCCTTAAGATGAAATATGAAATCTTTGAAAGGTTTAAAGAATTTAAGCTTCTCGTGAAAAATTAGACAAAGAAGAATATCAATGAGTTGATGATAGATAATGGTGGAGAGTTATATAGGAAGTAATTTTAAGAGTTTAGTAAGAATTTTGGTACAACATTAAAAAATACTACTTCATACACACGTCAACAAAATGGAGTTGTAAAAAGAATGAACAAGACACTTACGGAAAAGGTAATGAGCATGCTTAGTGGTGCTGGATTAGGGCAGGAATTATGGGCAAAGGTAGTGGATACTAAATTTTACATGTTTAATGGATCACCTTCATCGTTGTTGGAGGATAAGACTCAACATGAGGTATGGACTGGTCATAAACCCTCTCTCACACATTTCATGGTATTTGGTTGTGATGTATATGTACATGTTCCAAATGAGAAAATAGCCAAGTTGGATGGTAAATCTAAAAGGTGCATCTTTATTTGGAATAAATATGGTTTAAAATGTTACGAGCTTTGGAACCCAGAAATAAGGAAGGTTGTGTACAATCAAGATGTGGTGTTTAGAGAAGTGTTATGGTGTTCCTGAAAGTGGAGCATTGTAGAATTTCTTGCAAATTCTCTACAAATCTACCTCTGAGATCTATGTAGAAAATCTGGCTATAGGTTAACTCGATAATGCAATATACCAAAGCAAAATACTATAATCTACTTCTACTATCAAACTTGTGGAAGCTTAAAGATCGAGTTGAATCAAAGTTGAACACATATAACCATAAGAAGAAGAATCAATGCACATGAAACACAGAAAATACTCAGGGGAAAGCCTCAGATAAAAACCCCACTATCTGTATTATCATACAAGGTGGAAATATCTCAGAATTACACAAAGCCTTAACTCTCACAGCTAGCCAGCTCTCAGTACAATCCTCCTGGATGCTCATAGGCAAACAAGGCTTCTCACAAACCTTCTCCTCTGCCCTCCAAGCCTCCTATTTCCTTGTGCAGTTTCTATTGGGTGATCCTCTTGTTACCAAGTGGAAGATTGATCTCTCACACTGATCCCACACCCTGTAAAACTACGCAATCCCCAAGGAACCTTGTTCCTTCTGCATGGATGAGTTTCCTTTATAGGAAAACTCATGCAACTGATAGTACAATGTCCCTATCTTTAATCTCAACTAGGTATTTCTCTAAATAGACATGCATGAGTTATTTATGAGAGTTAACTGGACATAACTCAATTAACTGAGCTAACTAATTACAACTCAAATACAAATTAAGCTTATCTCCTTAATTAAGGGATAATCTCCTTAATTTAATGGATAACGGTTGCATGACTTCACAAAGACTTCTAGCTTGAATTTCTCCAACTAATTAACTCAAGATGAATTAATTAGTTATTTTTCAAGCAGCTGGTGAGACTAAATTCAAATTTTAATTCTCAATTTTAATTCAAGGACAAATTAAAATTGGAATATTCTGAATGCTATTTTTATAATTTCTATTTTTAGCATTTCTTGTTGTTATTCCCAACACTCCCACTCAATAAGAAAGGAATTCAAATCAATCCCGATCCTGAACCTTTGGAATGTTCTGCATGCAACACTTCTCTCTAGTGTTGTTGCTCCAGAAACTCCAGAAACAAAAAAACATCCAACCTGAATCATAATGATGCCTCTGTCATCAAATTCTCTAAATGTTATTCCCTCTATTGACTAAAAAACTCTCCGCTTCTATTGACTCAGCCTTTCTGCACTGTTGTCAATCCTTCTCTATGCTCTTTAATATCTGATTGCTCTAGCCTCTATCACTTTGATCTCTAACTGCATCAATCCCATTGATTCCTCCCACTACATCCGTGCTAATGCTGGTCCTTTCTCCCAGCACTACATCCGCACTGCACCTCCTCTCATCATGTTGCATCGTGCTTCCCACTGCTGCAATGCACCTCAGTTATTGAGAAGTAAGTAACTGATCTCCCAACTGACCTCTCTGTTGGGCTAGAAACACCCTCTGATGCTGAAGCTCCCTCTGTTGCTCCATTCGCATCCGTCTCTAGCCACTCAGCCAGTCATGCTACTCCTCGTCGGGGCTCCTGTAGCAAGGTTTAATAAAAGAGGATGGGTACCTCAAGGATCATGCCCTTATTTCAACCTTCTTAGGACTATCACTTCACATCTCCCCACCTCACACCTGGAGGTATGGCTGCATGTGATTCCTCTGCTGACTTCTCCAATTGGGGCTCCTCCACAATTGTCTGAGACTTCTAGCACTGCATGTTGAGAGGTAATTTACTCTCCCTCTCAACCACCAAGTATATAACCTTTGCCTTGCTCCTCAAGGCTTTGCATGCATCTTGTACCTCAAGTGCATACAGGTTCTTGGCTAGCACACCAATCTATTTCATCTTTCCCATCGTCATGAAATTTTCTGAAAAAAGAGGTTATTTTAAATCAGTGATATCTCCCTCATTCGAACTCCGATTCAGCCAATTTTTTTTTTGAATTTGGGTATTTTTTCACAAGGATTCTAGATCTGCTATTTGTTTCTAAAAATTTTGCACAATAATTTTCAGATATGCTCTTTAAACTCGGGGCCCAATTTTTTTATTTATTTTTTACTTCGAATTCTCTTCTTCATATACTATTCACTGCTCTGATAAACTTGGCTCTGATACCATGTAGAATATCTTGCAAATTCTCTACAAATCTACCTCTGAGATCTATGTAGAAAATCTGACTGTAGATTAACTCGATAATGCAATATACCAAAGCAAAATACTATAATCTACTTCTACTATCTAATTACAGAAGCTTAAAGATCAAGTTGAATCAAAGATGAACAGATATAACCATAAGAAGAAGAACCAATGCACATGAAACACAGAAAAAAATTAGGGGAAAGCCTTAGCTAAAAACCCCACTATCTGTATTATCATACAAGGTGGAAATATCTCAGAATTACACAAAGCCTTAGCTCTCACAACTAGCTAGCTTTTAGTACAATCCTCCTAGATGCTCAGAGGAAAACAAGGCTTCTCACAAACCTTCTCCTCTACCCTCTAAGCCTCCTATTTACTTGCGCAATTTATTCTGAGAAATCCTCCTATTACCAAGTGGAAGACTGATCTCTCACAGTGATCCCATACCATGTAAAACTGTGCAATCCCCAAGGAACCTTGTTCCTTTTGCATGGATGAATTTCCTTTATAGGAAAACTCATGCAACTGATAGTACAATGTCCCTGTCGTTAATCTCAACTAGGTATTTCTCTAAATAAACATGCATGAGTTATTTATGAGAGAATCTTCAGTTATCTAGAGTACACTAGTTTGAGGCATGCATGCATTAACTGATTGAACTCATAATTAGTTCCCCAACTTGTTTGGAACTAATTTAACTGGACATAACTTAGTTAACTGAGTTAACTAATTATAACTCAAATACAACCCAATCTTATCTCCTTAATTAAGGGATAATCTCCTTAATTTAATGGATAATTGTTGCATGACTTCACAAATACTTCTAGCTTGAATTTCTCCAACTAATCAACTCAAGATGAATTAAATAATTATTTTTCAAGCAGTTGGTGAGACTAAATTCGAATTTTTATTCTCAATTTTTATTTAAGGACAAATTAAAATTGGAATATTCTTAATGTTATTTTTAGCATTTCTTGTTACTATTCTCAACACTCCCTCTCAACAAGAAAGGAATTCAACTCGATCCCGATCCTGAACCTTTGGAATGTTTTGCATGCAACACTCCTCATATAGTGTTGTTGCTCCTGCAACTCTAGAAACAAAAAAACATCCAATCTGAATCAGATGATGCCTCTGTCATCAAAGTCTCTGACTATTATTGCCTCTGTCGACTAAAAAACTCTACGCTTTTGCTAACTCAGCCTTTCTGCATTGTTGTCAATACTTCTATGCTCTCTTCAGTATCTGACTGCTCTAGCCTCTATCACTTTTATCTCTGATTGCATCAATCCCACTGATTCCTCCCGCTACATTCGTGCTACTGCTGGTCCTTTCTCCCAGCATTACATCTGCACTACACCTCCTCTCATCATGTTGCATCGTGCTGCCCACTGCTACAATGCAACTCAGTTACCAAGAAGTAAGTCATTGATCTCCCAACTGACCTCTCTGTTGGGCTAGAAACACCATTTGATGTTGAAGCTCCCTCTGCTGCTCCATCCGCATCCGTCTCTACCCAGTCAACCAGTTTTGTTACTCCTCGTCGGGGCTCCCGTAGCAAGGTTTAATCAAAGAGGTTGGGTACCTCAATGATCCTACCCCTATTTCAGCCTTCTTGGGACTTCTTGAGGTATAGCTGCATGTGATCCCTCTATTGACTTCTTGAATTGTGGCTCCTCCATAATTGTCTGAGACTTCTTCTAGCGCTGCATGTTGAGAGGTAATTTACTCTCCCTCTCAACCACCAAGTATATAACCTTTGCCTTGATCCTCAAGGCTTTGCATGCATCTTGTAGCTCAAGTGCATACAAGTTCTTCACTAGCGCACCAATCTATTTCATCTTTCCCATCGTCACGAAATTTTCTAGAAAGAGAGCTGATTTTAAATCAGCGATATCTCCCTCATTCGAACTTTGATGCAGTTGATTTTTTTTTTTGAATTTGGGTATTTTTTTCACAAGGAATCCAAATCTGCTATTTGTTTCTGAAAATTTTGCACAATAATTTTCAAATATGCTTTGTGAACTCGCGGCCCAATTTTTTATTTTTACTTCAAATTCTCTTCTTCGTATACTATTTAATGCTCCTATAAACTTGGCTCTGATACCATGTAGAATTTCCTGCAAATTATCTACAAATGTACCTTTGAGATCTATGTAGAAAATACGACTGTAGATAACTCGATAATGCAATATACCAAAAAAATACTATAATCTACTTCTACTATCAAACTTACGGAAGCTTAAAGATGGAGTTGAATCAGAGTTGAACACATATAACCATAAGAAGAAGAATCAATGCACATGAAACACAAAAAATGCTCAGGGGAAAGCCTCAGCTAAAAACCCCACTATCTGTATTATCATACAAGGTGGAAATATCTCAGAATTTCACAAAGCCTTAGCTCTCACAGCTAGCCAGCTCTCAGTACAATCCTCCTAGATGCTCACAGGCAAACAAGGCTTCTCACAAACCTTCTCCTCTGCTCTCCAAGCCTCCTATTTCCTTGCGCAGTTTCTCTTGGGTGATCCTCCTATTACAAAGTGAAAGACTGATCTCTCACACTAAGCCCACACCCTGTAAAACTACGCAATCCCCAAGGAACCTTGTTCCTTCTACATGGATGAGTTTCCTTTATAGGAAAACTCATGCAACTGATAGTACGATGTCCATGTCTTTTATCTCAACTGGATCTTTCTCTGAATAGACAAGCATGAGTTATTTAAGAGAGAATCTTCAATTATCTAGAGTACATTAGTTTGATGCATGCATGCATTAAATGACTAAACTCACAATTAGTTCCTCAATGTGTTTGGAACTAATTTAACTGGACATAACTCAGTTAACTGAGCTAACTAATTACAATTCAAATACAACTCAATATTATCTCCTTAATTAAGGGATAATCCCCTTAATTTAAGGGATAACTATTGCATGACTTCACAAAGACTTCTAGCTTGAATTTCTCCAACTAATTAACTCAAGGTGAATTAATTAATTTTTTTTCAAGCAGCTGGTGATACTAGATTCGAATTTTAATTCAAGGACAAATTAAAATTGGAATATTTTGAATGATATTTTTAGCATTGCTTGTTGCTATTCTCAACAAGCATAAAATCTTGTAGTCTCTAGTGAGAAGACTATGATATGGCATCAAAGACTGGGACATATTAGAGAGAAGGGCCTTTAGGCACTACAAGCTAATGGTATGGTAGAAGGTGTGTCTAATTTCTCTTTGGATTTTGATTTCTATGAACATTGTGTATATGGGAAGTAAAATCAGGTGAGTTTTCCATCTAATGCTAAGAGGGAAGAAGGAATATTAGAGTTTGTGCACAATGATGTGTTTTGACATGTGTCGGTTCCATCGCTAGGTAAATTTGTGTACTACACATCATTTATAGATGACTTCTTGAGGAATACATGAATATATTTCCTCAACGAGAAATATAAAATCTTTGACAGGTTTAAATAATTTAAGGCTATAGTGGAAAATTAGACAAAGAAGAAGAATAAGGTGTTGAGGACAAATAATGGTGGATAGGTCTGCAAGAATGTTATGAAACCAACTCAAGAAAAGATAGAAAAGATAGATCAACGCCTTAGAATTCAGCCTCTTCGAGGGGGCAACCTCCTTTAAATTACATAAATGAACAATTCTTTGATGATTCAAATGACAAAACCTCCTTTCTATATATAGGAGTCTAAGGAGTCGCAATATAACCTAGCCGACCTAACAATAATAATATAAAGCCACAAAAATAACAATAGAGGGATTCTATGGGGCACAATAATAACAATATGGGGACAATAGGGGCACAACAATATTAATAAGGGGTACAACTACAATAGTAATGGGGTAATCACTAGTATTATAGGACCCAACATGCCCCTCTCCTTCAAAA